>MU790591.1:0-89325 GCA_027886635.1 Lentinula boryana
CCAGTACTGGCTCTTTGGGACCCTGACAGACTTACACGACTCGAGGTAGACGCATCAGGTTTTGCGACTGGAGGGGCCCTAATGCAGCTGCAAGACGATGGTCAATGGCACCCAGTGGCATTCCGATCGGCCTCCATGCAACCAGCAGAGCGGAATTACGAAATCTACGACCGAGAGATGCTTGCTATCATCGAAGCACTGAAGGATTGGAGAAGTTTCTTGGAAGGGTCGCCGCAACCCTTCGAGATCATCACTGACCATGCAAACCTGGAGTTCTGGCGTTCTGCTCAGGACCTCAGTCGACGGCAAGCACGATGGGCACTGTGGCTATCCCGGTTTGATTTTCAGCTTATTCACCGCCCAGGTAAAACAAACACACAAGCTGATGCCCTTTCCCGTATGGCAGCACACCAGGTGTTGGACAGCGAGGACAACCAACAACAAACGGTCCTGAAACCAGCTCACTTCATGCAGATTGCGACAACCTCACTACAGAATCCGCTGGAGGACCGTATCCGGAAAGCATCACAGAGGGAGGCGGAGGTACTGGAAGGGTTACAGGAGCTGCAGAGGAACGGCCTTCAACGCTTGGCCAATGGAATCGCAGAGTGGGAAGAGGATAATGGATTAGTCTACTACCGAGGAAGAGTATACGTCCCACCAGATGACAACCTGCGAACCGAAGTGCTACAACAATGCCACGACAACCCTACGGCCGGCCATCCAGGACTTCATAGCACTCTCGACCTGGTGAGCACTCATTTTTGGTGGCCCACTCTACGATCTTTTGTGGAAAAGTATGTTGCGGGATGCGAGATTTGTGCGAGGAAGAAGATACAGAGACACCCACGGGCAGTAACACAACCCCTGGAGGTTCCTGCAGGCTTGTGGGAAGAGGTGGGAGTGGACCTGATCACACAGTTGCCCTCCTCGCAAGGCTATGACGCCATCCTAGTCTGTACGGACCTCTACGGCAAGCAAATTCACGCAATCCCCTGTAATACCTCGATCACTGCCGAAGGTGTCGCAGACATCTACTACCGCGAAATTTTTCGCCTTCATGGACTCCCCCTCCGCTTCGTCTCAGACCGAGGACCTCAATTTGCAGCAAAGTTGATGCGATCCCTGCTCTCTCGGCTGGGAATCAAATCTAACCTCACCTCGGGCTATCACCCCCAAGCGAACGGACAGACTGAACGGGCAAACCAGGAAGTCGAAAAGTACCTCAGGCTGTATGTGGGACGACGTCAGGACGACTGGGCAGAGCATTTACCAATGGCGGAGTTTGTGATTAACTCCCGCACCCATTCCGCCCTGGGGATGTCCCCGTTCGAGCTCACTTATGGTTACCTGCCTCTATTCAATATCCCGGTGGGCCAACGTAGTGGGATTCCAGCGGTGGACGACCATATCCGAATACTTCAAGATGCACGACAGGATGCCGGTGCAGCATTACACCTTGGGAAAAGACGGCAAAAGGAAAGTTACGAGAGGGGAAAACGAAAGGCACACCAATTTCGGGTGGGAGACCGGGTTTGGCTGAGCGCGGAGGACATTAAGCTCCAACTTTCTAGTGAGAAGCTGGGGGATCGGCAGCTTGGACCATACACGATCTTGGACAAAGTTGGACCCCTTGACTATCGGCTGGATCTACCGTTATCCCTGGATCGTGTCCACCCCATTTTCCATGTTGACAAGCTATACCCATGGAGAGGGAACGTTGTCAACGGCCAGATTGCGACACCACCGGAACCAGTGTACCTAGAGGATGAAGATGAACCGGAGTACGAAGTAGAGGAGATCTTGGATAGTTGGGTAAGATGGAAGAAGTTAGAGTATTTGGTGAAGTGGAAGGGTTACGATGCAGGGCATAATTCATGGGAACCGGCACAAAATTTGGAGCATGCGCCGGCTACTGTCCGAAAATTTCACAAGAAACATCCCCAGGCAGCAAAGGCTTGACCATCGAGGGCAATGGTCATAAGGAGGGGGGTAATGTCATGAAGTGAGCCGCCCCTATTATTTTCCTTTTCTTTGCAATACATCATTCCATCACTGTTACCTATCATAATCGATCCGGAACCTTCCAGTCCATTCTGTTCCATTCCTCGTTCCTGAACTGTACAGTATGACATCACGGTTCCCGTACCTTACCTTTGTATATATAAGCCAGCCCCCACAACCTGATCCCTTATCTTGACCTCTTTGTCGTTGGGATCAGGTATGTCTTTACTTACTCCTCAGTATTTATTATGAATATAACTTTGTCGTTGGGATCAGTATCTGTCCGCTTCCATCTAAGCCTCCGCTCAGTCTTGTCGCCATCGTCACCTCTTTGTGACAGATTGCTGGGACCTAGTCGACCTTCCACCAGATGCCAACCTCACGGGGGGACGCTGGACCTACGCTATCAAGTACGGCTCCGTAGGCGAAGTCATAAAGCGCAAGGCGCGATGGGTGGCACAGGGATTCACCCAAATCCAAGGACTCGACTACGATAAAATGTATGGGGCAGTCGCCCGAATGGAATCAGTGCGTATTGTGTTAGCGATTATCGCTACTCTTTGGTTGCACCTATTCCAGGTCGATTTTACTGCCGCTTTTCTGAACTCGCCGATAACCCACGATGTCTACATGCGCCAGCCCGACGGGTTCATAGAACCAGGCAAGGAAGAAAAGGTCTGTAAACTCAAGAAATCAATATACGGGACAATGCAAGGGAGCCACGACTGGCAGGAGACGCTGGCCGCGGGGTACAAGGAGGACGGATATACCACGTCGCGGGCGGACCCGTGCATAAGATACCGAAGGGCGGGCGAGGAGTATACGCTCATGAGCACTTACGGGGACGATGTGTGTGGCGGGGCGACCACCACGGCAGGACGGGAGAAGGCAATCGAGGATTTAGGAAAGCAATGGGAGGCGAACGAAGTGACAACACAGGTACTCCTTGGGATGACCATTAAGCAGAATCCAGTCACGCAGGCCATTACCATCTCCCAGAAGGCTTACATCCTCCGGATGCTCGAGCACTTCAAACTGACCTCTGTCCGACGGCAAAGCACACCACTACCACCCGGGCTGAAGATCACGAATGCAGCGAACCCCCTTCCCAAAGACGAGCGACGATTTATGGCAGGAAAGCCGTACCGAGCATTCGTGGGATCAGCGTGTTGGTGCCAGACCTGTACGCGCCCGGACATAGCTCACGCGGCAGGACTACTGGCGCGATACCAGCTCAATCCGGGTCGCGCCCACTGGGAATGCGTGGAGTGGCTCGCGGGGTATCTGTTGGCCACGCTGGATTACTGCATCACATACTCCGCTCCACCTCCCGGCGAAGAGCAGGAACCCGGACTAGGATTAGTACCCAAGGGGTACTCTGATTCGGACCACGCAGGGTGTCTTGATACGAGGAGATCCACCTCCGGGTACGTATTCTTTATGGCAGGCGCCCCAGTGTCTTGGAGCTCCAAGCGCCAGCCAACTGTAGCACTGTCGTCTACGGAGGCGGAATACATCGCACTGTCCCGAGCCTCACAACAGGCTCTCTGGTTGCGATCCTTCCTCTCGGAGATCGACTTGCCGCTCAGCGAACCTACCAAGATACATGGGGATAACTTCGGCTCAATTTCGCTGACCGAGAACTCAAAGCGGCACGCCCTAGTCAAACACATCGACATGCATCAGCACCAGATTCACGAGCAAGTGGCAAACGGGGAGATCACAGTGGTGGAAATCAGATCCAAGACAAACGTGGCCGACGTGTTCATGAAGTCCCTGGCAGGCCAGACCCACGATAAAATGGTCCAGTGGCTGAAGCTGGATTGCGCGAAGCAGGGGGGGTGTTAGGAATACTTCGCGTGTTCGCAAATACGCGAACGTATTCGGGTCGGGACGGGTAATGCCAGCTTTGGCATTACCTAACGGCGATACTATTTACTTTCGCGTTTATTACTAATACTGTACAGTTCCAGTTCGCACATAGGCAGAGACGATCGCAGCGAGTCCCTCAGTTGTTTATACACACAACTGAGGTGAGCCGCTAATGCTAACTACAATACCAAGTACCTACTCACTGTCTACCTAGTGATGTAACAGGTACAATTAATATATTAGTTGTTTATACACACAACTGAGTGATCTAACATAACACATCCATGAAACAAAGATAGTAGGTAGCTAGGCTACAGCTGTGAGTTATCAGCCAAAATGTAAAGTCAGAATCGGTCATACACACTCACACTAAATGTGTTGATCAGGATACATGTCTCTGTACCACCCCAGTTTGAACTCTGCTCCATTGATATCTAGACGGTCCCTTATTTGTTGTATCTCGTCAGCGGTAGGCAGAGTTCGATTAATACGATGAGTGTTGTCCGCCAGCCCGATACACTGAAGTGGTGCGCGAAAAGACCTTTCGTCCACAAGAACCATGAATGCATTCGGCCATATTTCACAAGCTTGATCACAAAGCTTTGCAACCATTAAATTGACTGCAGCTATCTCCTGCCGAAAACCTCGTTCATCGATGAGTTTCTGAACATCTGGGTTTTCTTTCTTCGCCCGAGCCAGCATTTCATCGAAGGGCATAACAATGGCATAGGCACGCGGGGAGCTGAAAGTTGGTATCCGGGATTTTTTGCGCAAAGGACGAGAGTGTTTTGTCGCGGACAGGGCGGTATCTACGTCGAAATGAACGGCTTTGGCTTTGGGTTCGGTGCTCATGGTTGTTAAGTAGTTGATTATGTACCCGGATCAAGAATATCACATGAACGATCAGTTTTGGCCCGTGCGAATACGACGGGAATCATAAAGCTTAACTGGGAACCTGTGCGAATAATGGCACAGTCAAAACATCTCGTCCAGCTGTGAAGAGACAAAAGAAGACCTTGCATGAGCGTGAGTGATGTGTCACACGAGTACGTGACTCATGATTTATAACAGGCATTACTTTCATCAATCATGAACACCAACAAACCCGAGCCCGAAGCTAAAGTCGTTCGTTTTGACGATGCCACCACTCCATCCGTAACAAAACACTCTCGTCCTTTGCGCAAAAAATCGAAGATACCGACTTTCAATTCACCGCGTGCCTATGCCATTGTCTTGCCCTTTAGGCTTTGATGACATGCTCGCGCGGGCGAAGAAAGAAGATCCAGATATTCAAAAATATGTTGATCAAGGAGGTGCACAGCAGGAGGTGAATGCAGTTCGGATGCTGGTTGCAGGACTTTGCGATCAGATACATGAACTTTGGCCTAATGCATTCATGGTTCTTGTGGACGACAGGTCTTTTCCCACAACACAGCAGTATCTTGGATTCGCGGACAACACACATCATAGTAATCGTAGGATGCCTACCGCCGAAGAGATACAAGAAATAAGGGATCTTCTGGATTTAAACGGACCAGAGTTCAAGCTGGGATGGTACAGAGACATATACCCCGATAATCACATCTAGAAAAAGTGGGTATGAACCGTTCATTCTACGTATTTGTTCACATACTTATCATTTTTGTGTAGTGAATTGGTTTATCTTTGTTTTTTTGGACTTGTCTCTACACTTCTTATTTGATATATGCACTGTCGGAAACCTCTGCACATCACGACGACTTCCAGGTCCAGCTGTTGCTGACAGGGGGACCCTTTGTTATCCTTAATGCCATGCTGTGGGCTTTGTTAGTTCTGATCTCGACCAACCGGATCCTGTTATTGACGTTGGATGTTGGACCCTTGACTCGTTTAACAACCATATCTGTCGAATAACAAACAAGAAAAAAGTAACACTGAATGAATTGGCGCCGTGGCGATCCTCCAGTCGCAATCGCCGTCGTCGAATTTCTTGGCTCGCGCCCAGTCCTGGAACGAGCTTGAGGACAAGAGCTACCCCTAGATCGACTGTGCACTGTCCGTGAGCCGTTACCCGTGGCTCGGCCGGCACCTTCGAGTTTGCGTGAAGAGGATATGTATATGGGGAAATAAGGTTGGCGTTCTGGCGTGCAAAACCGTATGTAGTGTAACGAAGGTTGTAACAGGCTCTGTAATCCAGTTCGTACATGAGAACACATGGTTACATTTGAAGTCAGGGAGTCAATTATCCTCACGCCACATTGTCCCCTTGCGCTGTCTTTCCTCCGAAATGTCGGCTCCAATCATATTCCCAAAAAGGAATCTTCCAGGTCCACAACCCACGGGAAGAATTGCGGTGCTACGTTGCAATTGGAGGATTAACTACAACTACCCACCGCAGAAACTACTCGCAACCTTTCAACGAACGAGAAGAGCTTATTTCTTTCTCAATTAATCAGGACTCGCACGGTAATTATAGCAGCGTGCCATGAACTTGCCTTGTTGAATCTGATGATTTGAAAGATTTTTTAAATTCTGGATTCGGAAGTTTGGTCGGAAGGTACATGGAGGAGCAGGATGTCATAATGGTCTCAGCAGACGCTGAGCCTTCATCAACCGCAAATCTTCTTTCACACCTTGAGCTCGGCATAGGAAGCTCTTCTCCCTCACAGCAGAACGGTGTAGAGTTCAATGGTGTCGACGCTTCACTTCCTTCGCCAGGCGCAGAGTCTGTATCAACTGGGGCAGCTTCTAGCGACGACGGCGAATCGGATGAGGACGATGATGAAGGTGCTGAGGAGAATGAACGAGTCGATGAGAACGGTGCCATCGTTATTGACGACGACGATGACGACCACGAAGACAACCCCGACGACGATCAGGAGCACCCGTTAATCGTCAAGGACGAACCTTCACCCTCCAGCGCTGTTATTGAACTGCTCAATGACGCAGACAACGGAGACAAACCCAATTCCGAACCAGCCGATAAAGCTGAAACTTCCTTGCCTCCGCCAGTATCCACGGCAACAACCAAGCCAAAATCTAAGGCTAAAGCTAAACCTCGGTCTCCTTCTCCTCCTCCCATTGCTCCTCCCCCTTTGCAGACTGTGCGGCTCACTATCAAACTTGGCGGGCCGGACAATTATACTGTTGATATCACTAGTCTTGCAAAAGCTTCTGGTCAGCGTCCTCCCACTCCTATACAGAAAAGGCAAGACGAGTCTAGTGATAGCGAAGCTGAGAAGACCAAAGCGGCGGAGGCAAACCAATCAGACTCAGGGAAACCAAAGAAAAAGGTAGGTAGGCTTTCTCGTTTCTGTCCATGACTTACAATTCTACAGAAGAAAAAGAATGTCGCTAGTGAATATTACGACGTCTCAGATCCCTTTATTGATGACTCTGAGCTTGCTGTTGACGACAGAAAGTTCTTTGCCCAAACCAAACAACAGGGTTTCTATGTTTCCTCAGGAGAAGTTGCTCTGATGAAAGACCGGTATGACTTCCTCAATTCTGTCTTTCTCTTTACTCACCCTCCTTGCAAGGTCACCGAAGAAACCGAAATCTAAAAAGCACAATACTGAACCTGGGTCTTCGTCGCAAACTCCTCGAATCTCACACGAAGGCACGAAAGAGTCTCCCATCGCTCTAGATGACGACGACGACGTTCCCAATGCCTACTTCCCTCGAGCGTCCGAAAACAGCAATGGCAAAGATCGCAAGAAGAAGAACTTGCATGCAGCGGGCGCTCCCAACAGTCGCTCACCTTCTGCCGCACAACAAGGAACAGGCCTAAGTGCCCCTTTGACAGGGAACTTGGCAGCAATGCGCAAACTCAACTGGATTGATCCAGATCCCAATTTAGGAGACGGAGATGGAGATAATGAAAGTTACGGAGAAGGAGGGGAGAAAATTGGGATGAAAAGGAAGAGGATATCGTATACAACTGTGGTGGAAAATGGGAAAAAGAGGAAGATTGTGGATATAGTATGTTTTCTCTTCATGTTACTACCTTCGAACAATACTCATGATTTTTCCAGGCATCGTTCCACCCAGGACTTCAGGCAGACTTTCAGCGCCTCAAAGAAGCTATCGCTGTCGAGAACTGGGAGCAAAAGGGAAAATTTCCGCCTTCTATCAAGCCTCTACTCGCTCAAGTTGCCATCCATGCCATCACGCTTGACGAGTACGATGATCATTTCTTCAATCTCATGCCAAGCTTATTCCCATATAACAAGTTTACCATGAGCGTAAGTGCTATGTATCATTGACATTCTGTAGGGAGTAACGCTGACGTCTCCAATAGAAACTCATCAAACGGACGGTATTTTCAGATCATGTCAAGCTTCTAGTCGAACGGCAAGATGCTCTTTTGACGGAACTAAAGCGTCAGGCGGATGAAAGTTTTGCAAAAGCAGAAGAAGAGTGGGAGAAGAGCGTTGTTGCATGGGGTAGAACATTATCTCTTTCTATTCAGTTATTACTTTTCGCTCATCTCTTGGCTCTACATTAGATCATCGTCAAAAGCGATTGAAAGCGGACCATCGTGGTGAAGAGTCAGGCTCAAATGGTGCACCTACCAGACACCCGACTGAGGATCCAGAGAACCAAGGGGATGGCTTTGACGAAGATAATCATCCATCGCATCTGCCACACACTGCCGGCACTGACGCAGTAGGACAAAAGACGCAAACAGAAAAGGATTCGCAGCCTCCGCCGAAAAAGTATCGTTTGACAGAGAACATGAAGGCGATTGTTTGGGAGCTGGTGCTATTGAGCAATGAATGTTGCCGACTGGAGAATGAGAAGAAGTGAGTTGGTTCTTGTGACTTGGGCTTCTGCCGCATGAATCGGACGGTATGATTGACGGACTTGACCTCCATCTCCCATAGTACTCTTGAAGGATCCGTGATGCAAGTTAGTGAACAAGGTCTTCGTAAGATTTTATATCAGAAAATAGTTAGTGCATTTCCTGCAGGATGGATGTCTTCTGGGCAGATATCTCGAGATGGTGCGTTCACAATTTTCATTATAATCCTGGATCGAATTCTGACAGACATATATATTAGTGAGCGCTATGAAGAAGAGACTCGAGAAAGAACTTGCGGAGGAGCAGGAGATGGATGGCGTGACTACATAATCTGCTTCTCATACTCTCATTTCAATTTTTTTGAAGACTTTCGCTTAAATCTCGATTGGGTTCATTTGCCCTTTCTGGTATCGTTATACGGTGGTATACTTGTGTCATTATTGTATACTTTAATTTTTTCGGTACTTCCTGGATGTTGTGATATATTATTGGACTGCATAGTGTATGTATCCACATGTCTACTTTACCTTCTTTTAATCCACTTTTACCACTTCGGCTCCATTTGCTTTGGTTCCTTCTCAGAATAAGTTCATACAGGCTACGTTGAATTCCTCGTGGTTCATGCATCATTCGGGGATCACATAATGGTCTCTTCGAAGAAATCAATGATTATACGTTCTCGAAAATGAGTATGAATTTATGAATTGCAGTCGGTAAGTCCGATATGATCACAGTTCGGTGTGAGGAGTATTCAGGTCATGGTCAGTAACATCGTGGAATCTAAACGATTCTTCTGTTACCCACTCGAACTAAGAAGAAAATTTTAGTTAGTCAAAGAAAATGAGATTCGTTTGTTCGACGCTCACACCACCCTTTCCGGTTTGAAGATCCTTATCTTCACTCCCGGCGACAATCACGAATCGTCTGAGTTCCTCCCTGAAACCCCGGCTGATTTGCATGCGTCCCAATTCCTCCATGATTTCTCTCTTAATGACGTCCTCCCACTCCTCCTGTGCCACGTTGTCACAAAGCCTCTTGAATTCTTGAATGCAAAAGGCCAGCGTTTCGGAGCGGTTGCGGACATCGTTGTCGAAGAGTTGTAGGACCCAAAATTCGAAGGGATCATTATATTGAGCTTCTTTCGGAGATGGCGAGACTTGACGTTGTGCAGTCGAATGCGGGGTTAGCGAATGCAGTGCCATGTTCATGGAAGATGAAGAGGCAAGAAGATTTTCTGAAAGCTGCTTCCATTCTTCTATTCTCCGAGGTCCGCCATCCTGATGAATGATTGACCCACTTCCACCGAGAATAAGGTCAGATCGAGGCAGAGGCGGAGCGCCCACAATTGAGATCAACTCTTCGTCTATTGCATCCAGGAGCCATTCGTACGCGAATCCATCACATGTACATGGTACGGGTTCATCGACATCATCCTCATCTGCATTCATAGCACTACGAGCCTGAGCGTGACGGGCTCCATGCTCAAGTGCATTACACGCGATTCGCTTTTGTATTAGGTGCTCCCTACCGCGATATGTAACGGAGACGGTCATACCAATGACAGCAGGCAACATATGGCACATCCAAAATTCATGTTCCTCTATCTGATCAATGCGTGCACTGATCCCCAGAGGATCTGAGAGCAAATGGTTCGCAGTGAAGGTCACAATTCCACCTGAAGTGTAAGTGTCAGTGACAATCAACAGCAATTGACATTGAGAGGAACGCACCGATGTGCCAAATTTCCTCCATGATGTTTGAAAAACGAGGATTCACGACATCACTAGATCCATAGGCAATGAACCTCACATCGTTGATTATTCGATACTCCGAAAGACCAGGCATATCTCTAATATTTCCGTATCTTGGACCCGGACCCAGAGAATTGACATGTACAAAAATCACTCTCAAGGATAGATCCTGCTTTGTACCCACAGTGCCCCGATTAATCGTTGCAGGGTACTCGCTCAACAGCGCCAACAGTGATTCCGTTTCAATTCTGGGTATAGGCGACACGCAGAAGGCGTCCGAATCAGCTGGTGGCCATAATGCAAAAGGTCGCTCGCCGCCAGACATCAGGTATGAATGTAGTAGCTCGGAGAGCTCTAGCATCCTCACGGCATGCTTCATCATAGGTTTTGAGCCCCCAAGTCCTTCCAATGCTTTGATGCCTGGCTCGCCGTACGCTTCATACATACCCTGCGGTAGCGCAAAATCCCTCCTTTTCCAAGCATTGTCCAATCGGTGAACGAAGTGCTTTTGGGCGTTGTCCAGAGAAAGATCATTATGTTTTAGGACCCATGAATAAAGTGATACAACGAGTGTAATGTCATCAAAATCGGATGTCTGCACACGAGGAAGGCAGTCATGCGTCATAGTGGAAGAATGGATCAAAGTCATCGCAACGACGCTCCCTTCAACGACAACTGGCACGAACCCTACCTTCAAAAAAAATATTCTTCAGCTTCGTTGACCTTGTATACATTAACAGAAAATCCTCACCAGCTTTTCGTGAGACAAAAAGCCTATGACCTTATTGAGTTTGTGCACGTCTTCTTCTTTTTCGGCCGCAAGCCATCCCCATTCCTGTACTGGACCACAAGCAGCCACGATTTGAGTCAAATCTCCTAATTTATAGAACAACCTCGACTTCATCAGCAGCTTGGAGTCGTTGTATGACATGGCAACTTTCAATGGCATCACACCTTGCTGTAGCGCAATTCGACTAGCGGAGGGATCTGACGGAAGGAGCATGCCCTCAATAGAAATCGGCTGAGCCTCATTACTGTCGTCTGTCTCAAGTATTATTTTCCCAGTCCATATTGCATCTTTAGAAGAATATCTAGAGATGAAGGAATGTTTGCGTCAATAACCTTTAGCAATTATGTATGATATTACTTACCGCCGTGAAACAGAAGGTGACTTCGATGTAAGTTGATTATCCATACGAGCAGCCCTTGTAGCATTTTGTTACTCTTGCATGCATTGTGATATAGATATCAATGACATACTCTGTAATAGATAAGACTGACCGCAGGAAACTCTCGGCCTCATCATTGTAGGTGGAGGTTTTACTGAGCGCAAAACTTGTTCATCAATATAGATATAGAACTTCCAAGCAACAGACCTGGTAGATATCGGCGGTGGCAGCCTGAAGTTTGGTGCAGATATTACGGGAGAAGGCAGGATATCATGCGACGGCTTAATCTCTTTTGGATTGGTAGGAATAGATGATTCCGCGGTCGGACTGACAATCGATACTTTGTGTTGTATATTTTGATCTGGAGCCTGAGCTTCAGGTTCCGTCGGTTTTCGCGAAAGATTCGGTGGAAGTTCAGCACCAATAGGGGTCAGTCGCGAAGGTGAAGCCATACGATGCGCGGTCGCGGATATCGACGACGAAGGTGTCTCTTGAGGAGAATAGATCGGGACATTTTTGAGAGACATATCTGCAGTTGTGATCGTAGGAGATGTCTTCACAGAAGGTCCACGATTCTTTCTGAAGCTCATACCGCTTAAAGACGTCAATTTCTGAAGAGGCAAGGGCCGCGATATCTCGGGAACCTTCTCTGTGGGCGTAATCATCTGTAGAGCTCCTTGCATCAAACGTTGCTTCGTAGAGATTCCACTTGCTGACGCGGGACTGTCCGTCCTGAGTCTAGCTGGAATAGATGCTTTTGGCAGAGACGTAGCGGGAATGTTGAGTCGAAAGAGAGGTGGTGTTGAATCAGACTTGCTCGCAGACGTTTCCGGACGGACTGACGATAAACGTGGTAAACTTGGTCTCTTCCTTGCTTCCGCTTGCGGAGGATTAACGATCAAAGGCTTTGGACTTGGGTGACTTGACGAGTCCTGTTCTTTTCCCCCTGGAGATTTTCGTGATTTGTTGTTAGTCGCTGTCTGCTCCGGTGTGAAGAGAGACGACATATTCCCCGCGACTGATACCTGAGACGCAGACGCGAGCTTCAGTTAGGAAAGAAGATACATATAATATAACTAACAGATGTTTCTTCCTCTTCAGGGAAGAGATCGAACGCCACCTGCATGATTCCCTGGAAATTGAGTGAGTTTCAACTGCTCAAAACAATGAAATTTGAGGGTTTACCTCATCTTTAACTTTTTCAAAGGTCTGTTGTGAGATTCAGCATGCAGACCAGCGAACTGCACAAAAATAAAGACCTACAGCTTTACCGCTGGATCGTTTCCTTTTCCCCTGTTTCCCTTGGATTAATGGATGCTGCAGTGGCTAGCTCAGGAGAAATGAACCAAACACAGTCAAAGAAGTAAACTCACATCTGAATCCGAAGAGGAATCTGAGGAAAGCAGCTTCTTTGTTTTTTTCACTTGAGTAGCTCTCGAGGCTATGTTCTCCATGAAAGCGTCTGGTTCTGCAGGTGCTCTCAATTGTGTGGTCGGCTTCTGCGTCGACTTACCCTTTTCTGAGATAGGTTTGGAAGGGACCAGGGCACCTCCATTGGATTCCTAATGACTGGGATCAGTTTGAAGGACACATTGCCCCATGCACGATTGCCTATACCTCTTTAACTCGGACGTTTGCTACCGTTGAAGATGATTTTCGGGGATCATTCTGTGAGATTGTAGGTTTGAAAGCCTTCTTTGGGACAGATTGGGCGATGGCTGATTTCCTTGCCTGTTCGAAAAGAGGTCAGCGTGATAAGAACACAGAGACACAAAATTTTCCTTGACCTGTTTCTGCCTTCTCTCTTCCCTTTTTCTTTCCTGTTCCGCTTCCTGTGCTTTCTGTGCATCAATTCTGTCCTTCAAATCTGGGTTTATTCGAGCGAATCGAGCCTTCTCCTTGTCTATGTTGAGCCATTGAATTGAGGTCTCCTGCGCGAGAAACAAGTACTAACTAATCCACTCCTGCGACGGAGCGCACTCATAACCAGGGAAATAATCGTCATCATCACCACCCACTTCCTGCCAGAATGAACTCAGCAAGCGTTGGCAATTTGCGATATGCTCTGGAGGTTCCCAACTATATATTCAGATTAAATCGTATCAGGTTAAGCGTAGAATGGAAAGCGTACGTGTCATCGTCCGGTGTGTCATAGCCAAACCACTAGGAGCGCGTGCTCAGCTCCTGGAATCAAGTTGAGATATGTACTCTACGCAGTACCTTGACGAGGTATTCCTAGTAAAATAAACTTGAATTTTGAACCATGAGAGTGTGCATAACATGACCCACCCATCTTCCGTCTTCATCTACGCGCGCTTTCTTGAAATACTCTGACATGTTGAACTTAGACTACGGAAATAATGCAGGAGTAAAAGGACGGACCAACTTGGAAGACTTCTTTCTCTGACTCCACTTCTTCTTCTTCCAGACGAGCTTTCTTTCTTGAACGATTCCCCATTGCGTCCAATTTGAATCAGTAAGAAAGATGTAGTTAAGCGCTTATTGAAGTTGCCTGCCGCTTGTTTTGCGGAAGCTGCCATCTGCTCATCCTTCAGAATGATCAAACAGCAAATTCTGGACCCTACATAACAAACCGGTTGCGGTCCTTACTTCTTCACATGGACTTCATGACTTTGTTCTTCAGAGCTATTAATTGTACAGCGTTCAAATTGACTGACTATGTATGACAAAATATGACCAATTACAGCGTTCGAATTCACTCATTGCGACACAGTAGATATGTTTGTTGCTTCTCTACACTTCACGAATTACCCTTCTTGACTGACTCACATCACAAAATTCCGTCACATCTAACAGCTTGATTAAACGAAATTTCTATTCAACGTCACTGTTTCAACGTTTTCGGAATTCAGATGTCAGAAGATCTCCCACTCAGGCTGGAACTCGAAAGACATCATGAACGCAGAGCCGCCTTTAGTCCAAGCGATAGTTACCTCGTACGCGTAATTTAAAGTTGAGCTCCACCTTCTACCGGTAAATTCGTATCAAATTCATCATGTCTACTGCTTAGTGGCATGGAAGTCCAGTCTTCGAATAATTCATGAGGCATTCTACTCATTTTACATTTCTGACAGACATCATGCTACTGGCTCTGCAACTTACAGGACTACCTACAGGACAAATGGATTCAAGACGGTTTATGGGTTTGAATCCTTTAGATGCCGTTCTCAATTCGGTGTCTGTTCATATACTCTTTTGAAAAAATTGGATTTATGGGTACCCTCGAAGTATAAAAGGCATGGCAATATTGGACGGTAATCTCTCAGGTCTACCAAGGATCATTACAAAGATGTTCATGTTTGCGCAACTCGCCAGATGTATGCTCCATTCCCCTGGTTTCGAGACACCCTCTGATCCCTTTTGTTTCCAGTCGCATTGATTCTTTTCGCCACAACTGGTGCTCTAGCTGGTGGCATTCGAAGTGAGTCCGCGCTCATTATACGCAATAAGCTCTCAATGTGACGCTTTTTTTGAGGCCAAAAGCGGACCAATGACACCACGCAATGTTTGAACACAAGAGACTCTGATAGCCTGATCAATCGCGCAAGTCCTGCTCTTAGCTTCGATGCCTCCCAATGGATCTGGACACCCGAATTGTCGGGTGGTAACGCACCAGTTGGTTCGCGAGGCTTTCGCAAAACCTTCGTGCCGCCCCAAGGAAAAACCCCCGCATTCCTTACCATTGCGTACTCTGTGGACAACGTGGGTACACTTTTCGTTAACGGACAAGAAATTAGTACAGAGGATGTTTGGTACACCGCTGGTACCTACTGCATCAACTTGGCTGACTGCGGATGCGCTGTCGTGATTGCGTTTAACGTAACTAACGAGAGCACCACGCCGAACCCTGCAGGTCTACTGGTAGCTGGGATCGTGACCTACACAGATGGATCGACCTCCCCGATTGTTTCTGACACTACGTGGCGTACAAGTGAAGGTGGTCTGCCCACTGGTTTCCAGGAGCTGACTTTCGACGATAGTACTTGGGCGCCTGCAGTAACGGAAGGAAACAACGGAGTCGCACCGTGGGGGAACGTCGCCCTGGCTGGAAGTGATCCATTATCATTCACTCCTGCGAGATGGATCTGGACCAACGAAGTTTCAGCTGGTGGGGATTACCCGCCTGGCGCTAGAGCTTTCCGATACACTCTGACTCTTCCTGGAGGACAAACCTCCGGTACTGCGACTATTATTATAGACACAGACAACGAGTACTCCTTGTATGTCAACGGCGCTTTTGTCGGGACCGGAACAGATTTCCAAACTGCACAAAAATACGTAGTAGAGAATGTCCAGGGCCCAGAAATAGTTTTCGCGGTTTATGCTGTGAATACGGCCACTGTCCCGAACCCTGCCGGTTTGTTGGCTGCTATTCAAGTTACCTCGCAGGATGGCTACTGTACACAGTGCATCTCTACTTCGTCTGCCGTCACGTTCGTCGGCTGGAAAGCATTCCCTGGTCCTGTTCCCTCTGGGTTTGAGCAGACAGGCTTCGACGACTCGACTTGGCCTACCGCAGTTGACGAAGGGGCTTACGGTGTTGCACCCTGGGGCAACGTACCTGTACCCACCACGGTAACAACTGGAGGAACACCTTTGCCAGGTGCACCTGGTGCTTGATCATTCATTCATCATTCACGCTTCCTGTAGCTCTTTGCTTGGATCTGGAGTGGTGAACCATGACCTCTGACTCCACTAATTCATTCATTATTGTGTTCCATTTGGTACGCACTCAAATTCGTTACGCTCTTTTTTTCAGCCATTTCTGTATTCAATAATGTCCGTAATACTTATTTTGGACGTGATCAAATAAATTTCGAAAGAGAAATGTTTCTCTGACTTTCATTGTTACATTCATTTATATCCCTTACCAATTGGCAAAGTACTTTAGTACATAATACCTGTTTTGTTGTGCAAAATTTGTTGTTTGTATGAATTTGAGGAGATGACATTGGTGATTTTGCGACAACCTCTATCGAGTTGAAGATATTTCGTTCATGAATAAACACTGTACTCCGTCATAGCAGTGAAATATATGGTCGGAAATAAGTTGTCAACGACATACGAAGGCGTGGGCACTTATCGCACTCATTCCCGACTCCCACACCCTTCCGCTTTTGTACTACATATTATATGTCCCACCCTCACCCCATACTTACCACTACACTTAGCGTTTTTCAGATGTTGGGGCTCCGGCGAAACCCTCTTTCTTATTTTTGATTATACATCGAGAATCTAGCCTATCCTGTGCCTTGCATTGCATTGCATTGCTGGCTGTGCGCAACAGAGGTCATCGTTTTATCACACGTACTTGGTAATTTCTTCCTCAACGGGACCCTCAACTTTGGGCGTTGATATGATGTATTTTCGACCGACAGCCTGCGCTCATGTATGCCACATATGTACGTACACCACCTAACTAATTGTAAAAGCCACGTTCCGACAGAAATGCTAACTATCTTGAGATCTTGCGGCGATGGGTCTCGGCGCTCGCAAGAGCAAATTTTGCTACATACTCACCTCAACTTGTTGAGGGAGGTCACGCTTAAGATGCTCAGATGCTCAATACTCTTCCTTCCCATGCGTTTCAAAACTTTGGTACTATTCGAGGCTGAACCCCGAGACGACAATGTAAGTATCGACTGCTTGTGGTCCAGGTCCCAATTTCGAAACGGCGCAAGTAATCTGATATATATGATCAGTACTGATGTCCAATGTGTACCTTCATTTTCATTTTTTCTCTGAAAGCTAGCTTATATACTATTAGTTCATCTGATCGGTGTTGATGTTGGCTGGATCTTTCGTTGTGTCTTTCCCAGTATGTATCCTGTTCCAATGCTCCTAGATGATCCTAGGATACCGATGATACATTAACTTCCCCGCCGGAATACCACGCTCTGCAAGACATAGATAAATAGGTGAGCGGATTGAGAGTATGACCATACTTGACGCTGGTTCGTAAGGTAGGCTGCTTCCTCGCTTTCGCCTTCGCCTCCTGTCCAAGCCTTCTTTCCATGTTCTTTCACATTTCTACTAGCGGCGAGATATTTTCGTTTACTGCTCTATGCTGTTCGCTCTTTGTGCCAGACCCGACCGTCATTTTTATTCAACTTTCGTTCTTGTCGACCAATGCTGACTACACGCTCTGTTTGCTAGTAACTGATCAGAAGTACTTTATAAATTTTTGCCGGCCAAATTTTTCTTGAACTTGCTCAACACGTTGGTGAGCGATTTGTTTGCTAACCACTACGTAGCGTACGGAAAATCATTGACTATCTATCATTTCGCTTTGATAGTTTCATACCCCCTCGAACGCAGAACTCTTGGTTCAATTTCACCGACACACTACCTAGACCTCACATACCCCGTAAACCAGCTCTTACATCTTCTCTCGTCACAACAACTATGCCTTCTGGCGTCACATTGTTCCACAAACTCTTCATAACATACATTGTCCTTATCAGCTGTCTCGGGGTAATTGCTTCGCCTGTCATCGGTGAGTGATTTACAACAAACACCCCTCAAGGAAGGATGTCCAATGTCCAATTCATGTTTGTTGTAGTCTTTACCTTACGTCCTGCTGGCTTCGTCGTTGACGCACATTCAAACTGGATGCTTGCCTTTCTTGACAACAAATCAAAGAAGATTCTCCTCTTCGGTAAGGACGCGACCAACAAGGTCGAATTCGAATGGCGGGACAATTCCGACAATATGGCCAAGCATCTAAACATGTTCAAGAATGCACAATCCCAGAACATCGAACTGATACTTATACAGCCTGTTGACGAAGTGAACTTTCTTTCTGCTTCAACCAAAATGACCCAAGGTGCAGAATGGATTGAAAGCGCAATGGAACAGTTGATCATTCGTCATAATAGCAAGCAGCACCAAGTCAAAAAAGCGAAGATGATCCCCATGACTAACATCCAGTTGGCGAAAGAGCAGACTGAGGCGATCAGCAAGGCAGGAGGCTGGGGAGCCCGTGAGTCTACTCTGGATCAACGATTTAGGCTTTTGAAAGGCTGACCCCCACTGTGTGTTCATGCAGCCTTTCTGCCACTTCCTGCCGGCTTCATCATTGACGCACAATCAAACTGGATGCTTGCCTTTCTTGACAACAAATCAAAGAAGATTCTCATCTTCAGTAAGAACGCGACCAACAAGGTCGAATTCGAATGGCGGCACAGTTCCAACAATATGACCAAGCATCTAAAAATGTTCAAGGATGCACAGTCCCAGAATATCGAACTGATACTTGAAAAGCTTGTTGACGAAGCGAACTTTCTTTCTACCTCAACCAAAATGACCCAAGGTGCCGAATGGATTGAAAGCGCGATGGAACAGTTGATCATTCGTCATAATTTCGAGCAGCAGCACCAAGTCACGAAAGCGAAGATGATCGGCGTGACTAATATCAGTCAGTTGGTGAAAGAGCAGGCTAAGGCGATCAGCAAGGCAGGAGGTCGGGGACCCCGTGAGTCTACTCTGGATCAACGATTTAGGCTTTTGGAGGCTGACCCCATTGTGTGTTCATGCAGCCTCTCTGCTACTTCCTGTTGGCTTCATACAATCAAACTGGATGCTCGCCTTTCATGACCAAATATCGAACAACATTCTCATCTTCAGTAAGAATGCGAACAATAAGGTCAATTTCGAATGGCTGAAAAGTTCCGACAATACGGCAAAGGATCTAATTATGTTCAAGGATGCACAGTCCCAGAACATCGAGCTGATGCTTCTATCTCCTTCTGAGGAAGTGAACTTTCTTTCTGCTTCAACCGAAACAACCCAAGGTGCCGAGTGGGTCAAAAGCGCCATGGGACAACTGATTTATCGTCATAATGGCAATAAACATCGAATAGAAGCCGCGAAGAATATCGACGGGGCTGATATTGAGCTGGTGAAGAAGCAAGTTGAGGAAGCGAAAGAGAAGTAAAAGGGGGGAGGAGAGAAGAGGGGTAACATGATGCGGAGAGTCAGATGATTAATTGGGATAGATTGTTTAGTGATAAGTTGATAGTTGAGGCAAAAAAGTACTTGGATAAATGCAACGCGTCGCGTCTCTGGGCGCTTATTTGAGTCAATGACGTCAATTCTGAGAACGCAGTCGTTTGCCTCGACTTGAACCCACCATCACCCATGGACGTTTTACAGAGAACTATCATTTCCTCCATAACCATAGTTAAGGATGCCATCCTCAGTGGCGCCTGGATTTATCCAATACACGGGGTCGTCTACTTCATCTCCCATCCTTCTCTATATCGCTCCGTCCAACCTGTCCTAACAAAATGTCTACTAATTTCCGCAGGGATCACTGCAGGAATGTTCGTATTCACCTATCTCCCTCAGGTAGCTTTTTGCGCCATATTCTCTGGCCCTCTTGCTTTTGCTGCCGCAGGAATCATGGTTTTGGGAGAATCGTATGCGTTGGTGGTGATGGTGACCAAGATGTTCATTCTAGAGGACGCACAGGATAAGATTTGTATGTGTGTGCGTTATCTGTCCGGGTTTTCGACACTTATAAATGGGATTCAGTCGACGCTGTATTGCTGCAACAAGGACACGAGGCACTCGTATCGTCAGCGAGGCGGATCAAGAGCGGACGTTCAGGAATAAAGACGATTGGAAGATCTGTCACGAAGCCGCTTAATCGTTTCACCAAAGACGGGCTTATCAGATACTTGATATCTCTACCTTTGAACTCAATTCCAATAGTTGGTACAATCGTGTTTCTCTTTTACAATGGTATGGACATTTCGATATTTCGATATTCAAGACAATGTTCACTCGAGAATCACAGGCCTAAAAGCAGGACCTAGATATCATTCACGGTATTTTCAACTGAAAGGGCTGGATGCTCAGGAGAGAGAGACAGCTGTCCAGGGAAAAAAGAGGCGCATATACTGCGTGAGTTGCAAAAATGTTTGCGTTTCGACTATGTTCTGCCTTCCTGATTCTACTTATTCTAGTTTTGGCGCTATTGCGCTTGCACTCGACCTAGTTCCTATTGCAGGACTTGTATTCAGTTTCACATCCACTATTGGAGCTGCCTTGTGGGCGAGTGATTTGGAAAAGAAGAACAGAGGGGAAGTCTCGAGCGGACGTGAGGCTGATCCTGGCAAATTAGATACGAGATCAGAAGTCCCTGTTGATATTGAGACGATGTGGTGATATCAAACGATTTAGTACTTCAATATTCCGGAAACTCCGAGACCAGGCGCCGCGCTCGTATGTACCAGCTTTATTTAGCCTTTGACCGAACTTTCAAAAATCAAGTTTGTACGCTAACGTCGACCGTCGGTAGTGTGGTTATACCCGCACAGTTGATGAAGCTTCGGCTTCAGTGTTTCATTCAGTGTAAAAAACTTACACGAAATATCTTTCTTGTACTGACTTCACTGCTGTTCGCTGTACTAAGATTAGAAAGTTTATTCTGTGATCAAGAAAGTCTTGCCTGGAGGCCGACGGACTTACAGACTTGCTTCCGTCGGGGACGATCAATGAAATACTCTACAAATAGGACTTCACTTTCTCAAACCATCTCATAACCCATGGCGTCGTCTTCCTATCCAGAGATTCCGTCTTCCTCCTCCCAAATTACCCAAGACGCCGAAATCTTGGTTCAAACTTACCTTTCACCTCCTCCCAATGGAGACTCCTTCAAACAAGAAATTCTCCCTCTTGCTATCCCACAAATCACTTTCGATGATCATCAGGAGGCTAGTTTTGCTAGAGGGCATAGCCCAGCTTTGGGTGAACTTGGTCTTACCCAGCAGGTAATGCTGAGCATCATCGACGGCCTCAATCTTGCCATGGCAGCAAACCCACCGATACGAATCGTTGGCACCTCTGGTCCTGTTGCTGGTTATCTGTACGGAACTCTAATTTTCACAAGCATCGGAAACTGACTTGCTCTCATAGACCATATCATTGGGCAAAACTCCCTAGCACATCCATACATGTCGATCCCCAAAGCGGTGATCGTACTCTCGCACGATCACTCACAGACCACTACCTCCGCGCAGCAAACATCAACGTATTCAAGCCCCGGGGCCTCGTAGCCCGTATATGTACTACCTCCGCCATGCTCATCCTCACTACCAAACCCGAAAAACCAGACGACACGATGAAGAAAGTCGGCCGAGGAGCTCTTGCCGTCGCTCGCCATATGCCTATCACAGGTCTCATCGTCCGTCAGGTATCCAAATCCAAAGCGAACGACAGCAAAAAAGAAGATATTTACCAACCGATTGGACAGCGGAGGTTGGGTTTAATAGATGGGCGTGCGTTGCCGCTTTCGACAGGTGGGTCTCCTCCGTATGCGACGCAGGTCGTGATGCAGACGATGTCGAGGTATGGCGTGCACCTCGGTGGAACGCGGGCGGAGAAGAGGGATTTTGAGAAAAGGAGAGCAATGGAGTGTTTCGAAGAGGCTGGGGTCGTGGATGGAAATGGTTATCAAGTTGATTATTCTGCTGGGAAGGGCGCGAGGGCGATTGAGCGTGCGGAAAGGAGAAGGAGGCAGATCGGTGGACAGGGCAGACAGGTTCGATTGGAAATGCCCAAGGGACCTGATGGTGACCGATTGAGAAGTTGGGCTGCAGACAGGTTGCTGTGGTTTGTGATTATGCCTGCGGAGAAAGGTTTGCATTCGCCTATCACCGTCATAATTCATTGCCTGAATTTCTTTGCGTAGACATGGAGATTGAGGATGTCATCTTGGCGGAGAGTCATGCGAACGAAGAAAATGTCTCCCAAAAAGTCTGGATGGGAGAAATGATATTCGAGTCCGAGGAGATGCTCGATGGAAATTGATAAGCTTGTATGTTATCTCTCCATGTCCCAGGGCCTGTCGCCAATCCTTTTCGCGGATATAAGTGTCATCAATACATAGTAGAATTATGGATTAACGTTAATAGGATATTTATATGATTCTGAATTGTGGTCTAAAGTGTTGCTCGAATTTCATTGTCGACGGTTCCCTCGCGATTGTTCGTGCTCAAACCTCGGGGGTTTCATAATATTGAGACCCCTCACACCTTTCAATCCCATCATCCCAACCGCTTTCGGAGAGATTGCAGGAGGTAACGCATCCGACCAACCCATAACCTGCTTCGCATACCTATTTGCCTCTTCAACCAGCCTTTCCGAACTCCACTTCAACATCCTTGCTTGACCCTTATAGTATCCCAAAAACGACACATATGCAGAACCAATGACTGCCGGATTGTTCGTCGACACGGTCTCGAGCGTGTTTTGGACGTGTTGAGCGTAGGTTTCGATATAGGTTTCGAGCTCTTTAGCTTCATGTGAGCTCGGGGATGAAATATAGGGGCTTATGGTGGTTGTTTTTTGCATCTCGCGACTTGTGTGAAAGGGCTGTTCTTGCGGATCGAGGACGATGATCCCTTGGCCTTGGGCTCCGGCACGAGCTGTACGTCCAAGTCGGTGAACGTACTGTTCAGCGGAAGAAGGAATACCGACTTGGATGACGAGCGTGACACTAGAAAACGGATTCAGATGAAATTTTCTTGTCGTTTTGATCTTGTCACTGAATGTGGCTTACCCAGGAAAGTCAATCCCGCGAGCGGCGACGTCGCTACTTAATAGAATAGCACTCTTCGCGTTTTTGAACGCTTCTGCTGCCTTGGTCCGTGCGGATTGGCTTTTGCGGGAGTGAATTTCAAGGAGGGGTGGGAGGGACTTCTTGATAGACTCGGAAGACAGAACTTCCATTGCAAATGAGACGTGTCGTGCAGTCGGGAAAAAGACCATGACTTTGGAAAGTGTTTCAGGGGCGGTGGTACCTGGGGATAGGCTCGGAGTGGAGGTCGTGACGTGAGGAAGAGGATGTTTTATTGAGTCGAGGTGTAAAAGGGCGAGTAATGTTGGAATGTGTTTCTCGAAAGGTGTAATGATATATGATTGATGTACTGGATTCATATTAATCATAATTCATAAGTTATAGTGAGTTTGGGTGAAGACTTACCATGTTGGTGAACATTCATCTCATCCTCCTTTAAGGTGGATATGAAAGTATATTCCGAACCATCATTGTATTTTTTCGCCACTTGCTTGATGTTGTTGGATATCGTAGCACTGAAAAAGAGATTTTGTCTCTTGGTCTTGGGAAGCATGCTGATCACTCCGTCCAGCTCTCTAGCAAACCCTCCGTCAAGCAATCTGTCCACTTCGTCCAATACCAGAGTCTGCAAACCATGAAACTTTTCATACGCTTCGGTTTTACGAGGCCCGGTAAAGTAATCATGTAAACGACCTGGTGTGGCGACGACAATATCGTGATGACGTTCTAGAAACTTTTGGAGGTCTGTTGAAGGATTCCTCGTACCACCGGTTACGGTGATGATACGAAGGTCAGATTGGGGCAGGAGTGTTTGGGCTTCTGTCGAGATCTGGTATCGACTGAGCTTTAGAGGAAGAGAGGTAAAAGCGTTGGACCAACTTGTTGAGCAAGCTCCCGAGTAGGAGAAAGTACCAAGATGGGCGTTCCCTTGTCTCGCACGGGACTTCGTAGTGCTTTTTCGATTGCGGGGAGAAGGAAGCCAATGGTTTTTCCTATGGATGGGAGTTATATAGTCACAACATGAGGGCTTATACGATAGTAGCACACCTGTTCCGGTTTTTGCTTGGACAAGAATATCTTTCCCACTCAGAGCAGGCTGGATGAGAATCAGTGAAAATAATTCTGAACAGTTGAATTTATGTGCAATACCTCTATCGTTGCGGCTAAGGATAGAACAATAGGCTGGGTACGTTGCGATAGTCATATAATAGATGCATACCTTGAACCTCTGTCAAGAATCTGAACCGCTTCATCAAAATAAATCATCGAGACTCCGTGAAGTTCGCTCACTCATGCTTGATATTTTGCTTCAGCTTTGATGAAATAGGAAGGTCCCGAAACTTTCGGTCGCTGAAATGGCCGCGTTCACCCAAAGAACTGGGAGGTCGAGACGTTGACGGGGTTGCTCCCGTCGCTGAAGCTGAACTGGCCGTTGACAACGTCGCTGTGGACGCTGAGGGCTGGATTTTAGATCTTTTGTGACGATGAGACATAGGAGTCGCTGTGATTGTTCGGAGGAGAAAGTAAGATGATGTATGTGGCCGGGTGAAAAGTCGTAGCATGTCCAAGTTCAAACGCGTGAGCCAACGGAAAAAACTAGTTTTTGTAACGCGCTGATGAGTCATACATCAAATCATCCACACGTGCTTTGTTCCGGCTATTTCTCGTTCACGGTTCACTCTCACCGACTGACCGCACCTGTCACCATCTTATTCTCCAACCACACGAGCGACGAGGTATTTCTCAATGATCATTTTAGATGTATACTACGTTGATATCTCTTCTTTCTAGTATATAAGTGACACTCGACATGCCTCCAGGAACAGCAGCCTCACCCGTTCGTTCTAGCTTGTGTAAATTTGCTATATCTTCCAATTGTTTACTCTCTTCTGTTAGATGACCACGAAGAGAATCCACCGCGAAGTCGCTGATTTGAGAAAGGAGGATCTGGGGGCGATGACGCTCGCGCCATCTGATGATAATTTGTTCCTATGGAAAGGACAGATCCCTGGGCCAAGCGGTAGTGTTTATGAAGGTGGCATGTTTGACTTAGATGTCACTCTCGCGTCGGATTATCCGTATGTGATTTACTCTCTACCCTTGTTATCTGACTGCTGATATGATATATCATTGAGATTTACGGCACCTAGAGTGACTTTCAAGACCAGGTAAGCCATTCATCTTTCACTCGATATCCGAAAGCTAAAAGCCACCCTTTGTTTAGAATTTACCACATGAATGTACGTGTTCGGCGCCTTGCTGTGTGTGTGTGTATGTATCCACTCTATGAACGCCAATTCCCTTTACAGATATCGGAACGCGGCGATATATGCATCGACATTCTGAAGCACAATTGGTCTCCGGCACTATCGCTATTCAAAGTGTTGCTATCATTATCTTCGCTCCTGACGGACCCTAATCCCCGTACGTGGTCCAACTTAATCTGATGATGGGACATAGCTTTCTCAAACCCGGGGAACGGTGCACATAGGTGATCCACTAGGTATTTTCCTTGGCTTGTAGTTTGCTCGATTTCCTGACGTTTTCTTCCTAGTTGGCGCAATAGCAAATCAATATACATCGAACAGACAAATGCACGATTCCACTGCCCGGCAATGGACGAAACTCTATGCGATGCCGAAACCTCCACCGCCGCCACCTGCAGCTTCATATCCAAAGACGACGACAACCCCGGCAGCTTCGACAAGGGCTAGAGGGAAAGCCGCCTCTAGTTCTGCTAATTCTACAAATACCAATCCATCCTCTTCATCTTCTACTTCGAGGTTCGCACTTAGCGGAACACAAGATACAATAACCATAGAGGATTCAGATAATGAGGATGAGCCCCAGTCCACGGGAACGAAAGCGGGCGCGAAAAGAAAGCGAAGATCAGGTACGAGTGGTCACACTAATGGGGAGAGTTTGGACGACGATGGTGAAATTGAATTTGCTGAGGAAGGAAGGAGGAGAAAACGGCCAACGAGGGCTACTCCTGCGGAGAGGGGACGTCATGTTCATGATTCAGACGTAATTGTGATTGACGATGATTAGATGGTCGGGTTTCTCGTTTTGTACCCTTACTACATTTTCTACTGCACCTTTATGATTCGGAAATCTGACGCTCATCTTTCTTTCTCTCGTCAATGTATTATCTTATACATATTCGCTGTCATCGCAATCAGGGATCAAGGCATTTTTACTCACTTCCTTTTCTATCAAAATTCGAGACAAGATGTCTATTCTTCCTAAGTAAGATATCAAAGAAAGCAAACTTGTCACCGTCTAGATGACGTCTTCGGTAATAAGTAAACGTTGCCAGCATCGTCAAGGATCAAGGCTAGAGGAGCAAGCCACCAAGAAAAGAACGCTTTGAGCAAAACGTGTTGCCCGAGCAGAATAGAGAAATAGAAACATAAGGTAAAGATGGAGGGTATGATCATGCGGATCCAAACTCAGAAACAACAAAAGGGAATGCACTACACTACGAGCAACCGGAGCCATAAACAGGCTGAAGTGCACGAGATGGTGTAATATCTAGAGCTCATCGCAGTAAGGCAAATCATCGTCATCGTCATCACCACTAGACGCAGAGGACGAGGCTGCGACAGAAGTGACTGTCGACGAAGTAGCGGAGAAAGAATCGACAGTGGAAGAGACGACAGATGGAGGAACAACAGATGAAGAAGCAAGAGAGGAAGAAGCAAAAGAGGAAGAGGTCGTTGGAGTAGCAAAAGCAGCGGCAGTGGCAGTGCTAGGAATTGCAGTGTTGACTGAAGCAGAGCCAACGGGAGGAGCAGCAATGGTGGATGCAACACAGAGTACCTGAACACGGGGATGAATAGCCGGTGAGCATCAAACTAGTTTTGGGATTAGGCTTTAGGAACTAACCTCTCCAACGTAAATGTTGTCACAAGCGGAGTCGATCTGGGGGTTATTACCATATAAAAGCGTCGAGTTGATGCCGTAGGTGGCTGATATCGTGTCACAGGTGTCCTGTGCGGCGACAGTGTAGGTAGTAGTACAGTCCTCGCCTTCGTACCCGAGACAGAGGCTAGAGCCTGGCTGGAGGTTGGAGCAAGTGCTGTCAATCACACCGGAGTTGACTGCGGCAAGTTGGTAGCTGTTGAAGAAGTTCAGAAGGATGATCACACAGTGGTGGATGCACTCACGTAGACACGTTTTGTGCGGCAGAAATGCTATCGCAAATGTCACCGTCCTGAACGGTGTAACTCCTTGTGCAAGATTGAGCAGAAGCCACTAGAATGATAAAACCAGAGTCTGTCAGATACATGGTCCTCAACAAAAAAACAAGATTCTCACATTGTAAGAAGAGAGGAAGTACGACGACGACGGCGAAGGAGAACATGGCTAAAGTGTGATGAAGTTGTGGAATGTTCAACGAATGTGAGATTTTTGAAAGATAGACTTCCGAGGGGGCCTAGAGATATGGACTTTACACTAAGAAACGAGGAGGAGTGCTCGTTGGTGTGCGTTGAGAGCAAAGTGAGAGTGAAAAATAAACTGAGTTGACGTTGACAACTGGCTCACGATCATCACGGCATCGAATTTGGCGCGATTGAGGCACGGCAATACAGAAACTTTCTAAACGACACCGGTTGTCCGGGGAACGAGAGAAATGACCTCAAAATGCCTCTCACTGCCTGGTACGCTAAAGTTACTCATATCGTATCGACACACAATCGCACACGCACGTCATCCAGTTCCACAAGATGACTATGACTCCCAAAGTAACAGCTGGATGAATTATAATATGTAGCTGCTCTAAGGGGTATGAACTGGTATGAACCACATAACCTGCGGGCCGACTCTCGCAAAAATTTGAAGGTCACCAATGACAGTCTAGAACATTGAGCATCTAGAACGTGCTCAAGCAGCATGATACAGGCTACAAAGTTGGAGGTTTGGAGGTCCTGAGTTAGAATGACTGATCACCATGTTACCTTCAATTGGCCCATCGACGAGTTGCGACCATCCTCTGTGGTGACCCTTATTCCAACCAGAACCCATACTAAGCCTATCTGTTTTTTCAAGACCAAAGCGTAATCAAGAACCACAGCACAAGGAATTTCCAGCTTGACCTGGGACATTGGTGGTGTCTTAATGCGAGACAGGCTCGTAGGATATAGTGTTGAGATTGAAGCACCCCACTCAGGAATTGATATACTTCAATGACACCACGAGCTCTCTTTGTTTACGCTTTGGCCTGGGCGTTTATCGCCCGCTTCCTTGTTGAATGTAAAATCTGCAGAGTCGAAGGAATGAGTTCGAACACAAAACTCATTCGTGAAATTTGAATTATCCGGCGCTTAAAAAATGCAGCCTTTATCCAAACCACAACGAATGAACGCGACGACGCTCACTGTATCCTGACCTTCCCTCGACCGACATTCAAAAAGCTTTAAAGCTCTGCTGCGGCTGATGCCTCAAGGAGTCGTTCAAAGGAAAGGATAGCGCTTACGCCACAGCGTAAAATCTCGTGCTATTTTCTGTCGCTATCCCCGTAGGAACTGAATATACAAAAATTCGCAATCTACCGTGACGCCAGGATCCAGAGACATCGCCCTTGTTGATGGTGGGCAAGAGGCGTTCAAGTTTGTGGCACTCGTCCAATTGGACAAAATCATAGTGCTTCATATCTGACTCTTGCATGAAATCTGGGCCTACAAGAGTAATCACTTTTTGAGATGCTCACTGGAGTTGGCCGAGGCTCTATGAGTCTCACTTCGTTGTCGTGCCTTTGTCGTTCTACTTTTCTGTCTGGGCATACTTCGACATTGACCACAGCAACAATTTGTATCCACCATCGGCAATCACCTTTTTTCGAAGTGTATCCGTAGGCCGAGTTGAGTCGTTTGGTTGGGGTTTCCATCGAAAGACCCATCATCCGGTTCTCCCAAGGTACTATGCATGATTGTAGCATTGAACGACTCCGTTCAATTTTTATTTTCTTTTGCAGACATACTCTGACATACTCCACAACTTTGAGCCTTGCTAAAATCTTCATAAGCTATGACCTTGTCAACTCGCCTCAAAACAAAAACAAGAAAGATATTGGAACTGTCATTCGAGGAGATCGGACGGAGTTGATAGGACACAATTCCTGAAAACCTGGGAGTCTATATGGTTCATGAATACCTGCGGGTGAATTTAAATCAGCGGCGACAACGAATGCGACTCCGAGATCTTCTCCGCTCCGAGAGAACAGATGTCCCCAGTGCTTAAGGCGATCATCTTGTACTGATCATCAAGTTTTTGTTCGTTCCGTTGGTGAAAGGTGTGTAGCATCCCAGTCTATCTTGGTCACGACCTCTGACAAGATTCGTTAGGCCATGATTCACAGCATGACTCGAAGGACGAGAGGCTCTCGTCTTACGGAATGGTTGTCCGACTAGCGAAAAAAAGTGCTCCCATGATTTTTTATGAAATACTAGACCGGTCCCGATACAGGCGGATAGTTGCATCAGATTTGCCTGCTCGGCTCTCTGATATTTACCAGTTTTTGGTTTTTGAATAGGGCTGATATTCAACATAAACTGGCCGTGCTCAGAGCTGCCAGTGTACAATGAGTTTTTATCTACTCAATTTTGTCTCTCGCGGCAGCTTAGTATCTAGTTCATCAAATCTGAATGTCAAGATCGTAATTCCGAAGTAATTTCACCTCGTATATGTTTGATACATTTGACGATACATCCACTTACAGAGCTGGAATGCAAATGGGATCCTGTTCATATGGTATCCAGATGATGAGCTCCCGACGAGAACGACTCTAATTCTAAAGTGGCTTTGCCTGCTCGGCATGAACCAAGTCATACTGTGGAGTTTTCACCGGTCAATCGTCAAAGTCCCGATGCTGGAACTGGTATAAAAGCCCAACGAAAACAGCAGGAAAAAGCAAGCTTCACAACCTGCTTCAGTTTGTCTTGCTTACCTCTCACCTTCCTGCGCTTGTCAGTATTATCAAAATGTTCTCTTTCATCAAACTTGTCGTCCTCGTCGTTGCTGCGGCCACCGCAGTTACTGCTGAGACTCATACTGTCACTTTCACGAATCTGTGAGTTTTTATATCAATTCTTTCTCTCTCTCTCTCTCTCTCTCTGGTATGCTTAATCTTAATTCTTGACTCAAGGTGTGGTAAAGGGGTGGTGAGTCTTGTCGTGAGATTTAACACTTACTTGTTGCTTGACACGTTCACCGAGGTCAGCCTACTTTGAAAGCAAACGGAGTCACACTGTCCACTGGAGGACCCTATACCTCTAACGGTAAGTGTGTTTGGCAACGAATCTGTATCCAGGATTAATAGTAGGATTTTTGAAGGTCCCTTGGAAGCTGCTATCGCGTGAGTCGTCGTCATCTTCACCTTGATTCTCATTGTCTGGCTCTCAACAAGCAAGGTATTCCTGTGCTTAGTTACCTTGACGTCGGTGAGCATTTCCGCTCACTAGCCGTGATATATTGTCTCTAACTATCATTTACTCAAACATAGGTTGTGGCGCCAATGGAGAAGGGTGCACCACGGTTGAGACCACTCTAGTCAACCCCACCTCTCCCGGATCTGGTTCTAGCACAGACATCACTTTGATTCCTCCGTAAGTACTGTGTTTCCATTGAGCCTCAATGTTGTACTGATTTTTTGGAATGATGCAGCCACGCATTCTCTGTTACTACTGGATTCGGGTCGGTCCCGCTTTTTGATCTTAATTGTCTGAGTCGCAGAGACTGAATGATTGTTTGACAGCTATTACAATGGCTGTGATGGAGCAGGAGCTGACTGTAAGTTCATTTTGCTCAAGTCTAGAGTCGATGCTGAGATTCATTTCAGGCAATAACCCTAGCTGTCCTACTGCATTCTTCAAACCCACTGACACCGGTGTTCAGGTTGCGTGCCAAACTGATAACGTGAGCCATTTGGACTCATCCTCTTTGGCTATATGAATTCATAAATACCTGCTATCGATTCCAGGTCGACCTCGTCATCACTTTCTGTGATTGAACGAGAACGTTTTCCTCTTGTGCACGGATTTGTGGAGTTGCATATCAGTGGCGGGGATTAAGCGAGAAGAGCGAAGTGAGAAAAAAGTCTTCCATTCTCAGAAGATTGCAATTGTTATCTGTAGTTCGAGACTATTGGGAAGTTTGAAGAGATTGAAATGTCAGATCGTTCAGAACGTTAATGATACCTCAGATGAAAAAAACTAAGGTGTTCAAATTGAATCGTGTAGGTGCAATCGCAACGCGCATAGGTTCGAGTGATCCGTTCATACTATTCGTGAAAGAAGTAATCCCCACTACCTAAGGCTTTGCAGAAACATGATTCGACGCGTCTTCGATAGACTGCCGGACCTTGTTTACTTTGTCCTCAATTGAGGTCAATTTTTTCACCTGTTTCAGATGGTATTTATCAATCAACCAATTATGTCGTTTCATCAATGAATCCAATGCCTCTACAACCCACTCGGTGCCCCCCGTCTCTTCGGTCACCTCGGTGAGGGTTTTGGCTTCGTCGAGAGGATAGACCAGCACTTTGAAGCTTAAGGGTGTTATCGTTTGACCTTTGGTCAACGGTTTGTACTCGACCTTTCCCTCAACTTTCGTGTAGGAATGTTCGGATCCGAATGTAAGAACCCCTCCCTGTTCGTCGAAAAAAAATCCAGCAGCGAGGAGCTGCCAGTGTTCTGCATCAACAGATGAGTACAAGCTAGAATTATGGTCAAGAAATATTTACTCTTAGGATCACCAGCCCGTTTCTCAAAGTTAGAATGAGACAGAGCTGTGATGGGTCCTGTCCCAGGAGAGGCCCCGCCGACGATCAAAGGCGAAGCGGCCACGAGCCTGAGTAGGCTCACGAGGATACAGACCACAAAGGGAAGCGAAGTGTTCGAACGCATGTTTGTTGTTCGAGAGGAAGGTACGAGAAATACGTGTCAGGGCGTTGAATGGGAATTAGCAGTAGATCCTGAAATGCCGTCGCGAAGATGAAATCAGTGAAGTAGAGGTGCTAACAAGAGTTCATCGTCAATGCCACACCGAATGCTAACAGAGGCCGACGCTCACCAGGACACTGAGCAAATTGGGTATTGAAATTGACCAGCAAACTTGACCAAGGCAAGTATTTTTGAAGCTCCTAAGTTACTGAAACTGCAAATTGTCAGCATTGGTGGACGTTTATAGAAAAGAATGAAAGCGAAAGACAGTGAGAGAGGCAAGCAGTTTACGATGTTTCTACCTACCGAACCAGCGTTCAAGTGAAATCAGAGTAGGTGGGATAGGTAGGTCCACCCTCGCTCAACAGTCGCTTATTTTATACAGTGTCCTTGAGATTTGATATCTCTATGAAACGTACAAGACAAACGAATAGATCATTCAGTATTTGCAGCAGATATCCCTCATGTTTGAGGCGTATCACAATGTGGGACCCTAGATAGACCCTAGATAGGATCTATAGAAAAAAAACCATTTATCCACGTGTAGAGGGGGCGGGCGAGCGAATGATGGGATTGTAGCCAAAAAGGTAAACCTCCGAATTTCACGGTGAACACTCGCGTATTGGTTCAGGATATACTTTCATATGGCACCTTCGCCATCGTTCGTTCGGGACTTTGTTAAACCTCTTACATTCCATCCTCATACTAAGTTCGACCCTAAACATGCATTAGCACGGCTACAAGAACTCCGTGGAAATGAGGAGCAGAGTAGAGCCGCAGGACTAGCTCGACAAACACAGGACGAGAGGCATGAAGAAGACGAACTGACGCGTCAAATTCTGGTATCTGTTTATGCTCAGTTTCTCGAGAGTACCCTATCACAGGCGCTGGAGGCGGAGACTGAAGCTGAATGGTGGTCAGATGTGGAGAGAACGAGATGGAGAGTATTCTGGTATTTGATTCAAAGTCTGTTCATATCATTCTACAAATGGTTTATCATCAGACTCATGAAATGCTTTTCAGCACTTCCTTCTAGAGTATCTAACTTATTGCAAACCACGACAAAAGCTGCGGAAAAAATCAAATGGTCAACACCACGACCAGAGGTCATATCCACTTCTTTTTTTCCTCACCTCAAACAACGCCGCCACCTCTACCGATCCGAAATTTTTCAAGAGCTACGCCTTCCTGGTCCCAGTTCCAACATACGCAACGATTCAGTTCAATCTATCCGGAATTTTCTTCAGACTATCCAGAAAATGCTGCTTGTGCCATTACACTACACTTTACAGGAAGTCTCCCTTAAAAAGCACGAGTTGTTGCGAATACGAGATGATCGCGCAAAAACTATAGGATCTCTCGTATTGCTTAGACCTGAGGTGCAAAAATTCCTGGAATCTAAAGTCTCGCTGCCTGACAGCGAACCGGGCCAACTTACACATCTCACGAGAGATTTACTGCTTGCAGTCAATCCTGAATCCGTCCAGGATGAACACAACGTGTCTGACTTGACACTTTTCCGACTTTCTACTCTGGCTAATCTCTCTCAGAGAAATTCCCTTCAGCTCCACACACTTGGCCTTTCTCGACCCTCGCGTTTAACGCGTCTTTGGCCTCGTCTGGTTTTCGGGCCGCCTCTGCTCGTCTATTCTGCATATTATCTCTATTCGTCTCGCGGAACTTTATTGAATTTCGTGTATGACGCAAAAGACGTTTTTAATGGATTCATTGTTGATTGGTGTGTTAAACCCTTGGCTGGCGTGCTAGATACGGTCAAAACATCCAAAAGTGATCAAGCTGGGTGGCTGGTAACGAAGGAAGGTGTGCAGGCAGATTACGATGTACGGTTCTTACAAAAACTAGTTATCCCTTGGAATCGCGATTCTCATTCTATGGCATAGTCTCTCGAACGTATGGCTCGATCGCTCGCCTCCGACCATCTTCGTTACACTCCCTCTCAATTGGACGAGCTTTCTGCGAGAATACGTTTAGGAGATCTCACTCCAGTTTTGAAGCTTTATGAAGAGGATATCAAGAGTCCATTCAAGAGCGCTGTAGGTGGTACATTGCTGAGGACTGTGTTCATTCAGGTAGGTCTCCCAACCATACTCACTGAATTTTTATCGTCCCACCTTCCTTTTGTCAACCCGTCGACATTATTTGTATCTTGTGGAACGCCTTATAACCGCTTAAATGTTCCTTCTCTCTTCATAGGTTCAAAAAGCCAAAGTAGATCTCGACCAGGCGCTTTCAGGTATTGACAGATTGATGAAATCACAAGAACTCACGTTCGCCTTCGTCGGTCTGTCACCTGCAATGGCCATTGTATACGTGGTTGGTGGATACTTAAGAAGAATAATATGGCCCAGTGATTACGGTATGTTGTCTGCTTTATGTCTCTTCATCTTTTTTCTATAAGCATCTATCGAGCGAAAACTGACGAAATTAACGCTATAGACAAAGGTAAGTATGGAGGATCCAAAGCTCGAGAGAGGGTATTTTGGGCTATGAGGAGGGTTGAGAGACTGTTGGTTCTTGACCAAAGCAGCAGCCGTGACGCCGTTGCGAATAAACTGAATGCAAATGGAGGGAGCAGCACCCATCCTTCAGCGCTGACCACTGGCCTTTTAATTCTCTCGCTCACCCAACTGAGGACATATGCAGAGAGGCATCTACCCTCATCTTCTACGCCTCAAGATCATGGTTCCAGCTCTACCGTTGCTGTTGCCAGTGGAAGCAATACTGGTTCAACCGCCGCCACCACATCGTCGTCGAACTCGTTTTCGTTCTCAGCAACATCACTCCGCGAGGCCTTCCTCGAGGATTTGTCAGACTTGCAGGACCCTGAGCTGGGCGTAGATCAAAAGCGGATGGTAGTTGAGAGGATGTGGAGGTGCTGGGGTGAAACGGTATTTGGTCGAGCGAAGTAGATGAGGCTAGTGCGGCATAGGAATCAGGATAAATAATAACAAGTGCCCGAGAGAGACTTGGGAAACGAAGAACTTTTGGAGATGTGTAATTACCAGCATGCTAATGTAGCTTACAATGACTCTCCATATCGGCGAGATACCAAGAAACCAAAATGAAACTGAGGTAAATATAATCGCAATAGCTCCTCAACGTCCCACCTGGTGACTCTTAAGTTCACTTCAACTTTGAGCGCATATACTGCGCCATACGAATCCTTCATAGGTGTATTTTCTATGTCTTTCCCGTGCAGTGCTCCTCTTATAGCCATGCCATTATAATACTCATGAGAGTTATGAACAGCGGGTGGTGTCCTGACTGATTCTGTCGAAATACTATAGTGATCAAACGATAGTCGTTTCTCAAGGCTCTCTTTCCTTGTAACAACACAAATCTTGCAGGCTCTGATATCTTTCAGAGGCGAACTCAAATTTCTTCCGGAGCGCCCTAGAGAAGACATTCTTAGACACACTCCAAGCTTTTTACCGTTTTGAAGTTCGAACACAAATTGAGGTTAGAATTGACGTGAATCATTGGGCGCCTAAACACCACCTTCTATCCAAACTACTACATACAACGAATATCGCGACGACGCTCATCTGATACTCAATGTGGCTGACGCTCTAACAAGTCTTTCAAAGTGAAGGACGTCGGAGTGTTAAACTCGCCAGGAAGTTCGTGTTATTTCCTTTCGCTATTGCCGTAGGGACTGAATGCACTTGGAACAAAATCCGCAATCACCAACTCATGCCGTGACACCTGAATGCGCCAGGATCCGGAATCATTCCCCGATTGTAGGTAAGAGGTGTTCAGGTTTGTGGCACTAATCCAATGGGACATGATTATGTTGCCTCATATGACCCCTGCATGAAACCTGAGCCTAAAAGAGTAATCACTTTTTGAGATGTTAACTGAGATGTTAACTGCAGTCGGCCAGAGGCTCTATGAATCTCATTTCGTTATCATGCCTTTGTCATTCTAAATTTCTCTCTGGGAATACATTAACATTGGCCCACGGCAGGTTGTTCATTGTGATCATGACACGAGCAAGAGACGGTCACATGGTTCTCCCAAGGTATCGAACGTTCAATTTTTCTTTTCTTTACTTGGGAGTCTACATGGCTCATGGCTCATGAATACCTGCGAGTGAGATTTGCATCGACGGCGACAAGGAATCGCGACTCCGAAATCTTCTCCGAGAGAACAGGTGCCGTGGTACAAAGGGCTTATAAGCGATCATCTTGTACTGATCCGTCAAGTTTGAAAGTTGGTGGAACGTGTGTACCATCCAGATTTATCTATTCGACCTCTAACAAGATTTCGTCAGGTCATGCTTTATGGCACGATTCAAGATTCAAGAGCTTCTCCCATTGCGAAGACGGCGGATAGCTAGCTGCACTCGGCCCTCTGACAGTCGAAGATGGAGGTCAAGCAAATGTCACAGTTTCAGATATTCAACATGAAATTCTGTCCTCAATTTTATTTCTCGCGGCAGCTAGCTTAGCTTCTAGTTCATCGAATCCAGATGTAAAGATCGTAAATTTACCTCGTATACGTTTGTTACATTTGATATCTCATGTACAGACTTGGAACGCAAATGAGATCCTTTTCTGGATATTATTTATTATGGTTTCTAGTTGATGAGCTTCCGGCGAAAACGACTCCAATTCTGAAGTGGGTTTGGCTGCTCGGCATAAACTAAGTCACATTAATATGGTGCTTCCACCGGTCAATCGTCAAATTCCCGATGCTGGGAACTGGTATAAAAGCCCAACGAAAACAACAGGAAAAGGCAAGCTTCACAACCTGCTTCAGTTTGTCTTGCTTACCTCTCACCTTTCTGTGCTTGTCAGTAGTATCAAAATGTTCTCTTTCATCAAACTTGTCGTCCTCGTCGTTGCTGCGGCCACCCTAGCTACTGCTGAGACTCATACTGTCACTTTCACGAATCTGTGAGTTTCTATATCAATTCTCTCTCTCTCTCTCTCTGGTATGCTTGATCTTAATTCTTGACTCAAGGTGCGGTAAAGGGGTGGTGAGTCTTGTCGTGTGATTTAGACACTTACTCGTCGCTTGACACGTTCACCGAGGTCAGCCTACTTTGAAAGCAAACGGAGTCACACTGTCCACTGGAAAACCCTATACCTCTAACGGTAAGTGTGTTGGCAATAAAAACGAATCTGTATCTAGGATTAATAGTAGGATTTTGAAGGTCCCTTGGAAGCTGCTATAGCGTGAGTCGTCTTCACCTTGATTTTCATTGTCTGGCTCTCAACAAGCAAGGTATTTCTGTGCTTAGTTACCTTGACGTCGGTGAGCATTTCCGCTCACTAGCCGTGATATATTGTCTCTAACTATGATTTGCTAAAACATAGGTTGTGGCGCCAATGGAGAGGAGTGCACCACGGTTGAGACCACTCTAGTCAACCCCACCTCTCCCGGATCTGGTTCTAGCACAGACATCACTTTGATTCCTCCGTAAGCACTCTGTTTCTAATGAGCCTCAATGTTGTGCTGATTTTTTGGAATGATGCAGCCACGCATTCTCTGTTACTACTGGATTCGGGTCGGTCCCGCCTTTTGATCTTAATTGTCTGAGTCGCAGAGACTGAATGATTGTCTGACAGCTATTACAATGGCTGTGATGGAGCAGGAGCTGACTGTAAGTTCATTTTGCTCAAATCTAGAGTCGATGCTGAGATTCATTTCAGGCAATAACCCTAACTGTCCTACTGCATTCTTCAAACCCACTGACACCGGTGTTCAGGTTGCGTGCCAAACTGATAATGTGAGTAATTTGGATTCATCCTCTTCGGCTACATGAATTCATAAATACCTGCTATCGATTCTAGGTCGACCTCGTTATCACTTTCTGTGATTGAATGAGAACGTTCTCTTCTCTTGTGCACAGATTCAAGTTGCACATTAGTGGCGGGGATTAAGCGAGAAGAGTGAAGTGAGAGAAAAGTCTTCCAATCCCAGAATATTGCAATTATTATGTGTAGTTCAAGACTATTGGGAAGTTTGAAGAGATTGAAATATCATTCAGAACATTAACGATACCTCAGACAGGAGAAACTAAGGTGTTTAAATTGAATCGTGTAGGTGCAATTGCAGCACGCATAGGTTCAAGTATCATAAAGTAATCCCCACTACCTGTAAGGCTTTGCAGAAACATGACTCGAGGCCCCTTCGATAGACTGCCGGGCCTCGTTTACTTTGTTCTAAATTGAATTGAGGTCAATCTCTGCACCTCTTTCAGATGGTATTTATCAACCAACCAATTGTCAATAAATCCAATACCTCTACAACCACTCGGTGCCCCTTGTCTCTTCGGTCACCTCGGTGAGGGTTTTGGCATCGTTGTGATCGACTATCACTTTGAAGCTTAAGCGTGTTATCGTTGACTTTGGTTAACGGTCTGTACAGTCAGAATAAAATTTACAATGACTGATATTACCAGTGGCCCGGGCTTCACCTGCTGTACCACATGTAGCGCGGTGCCCCAGCCATTTTTGGCTTCAGAAACCCAAAGAATTGGGCTTTTTCTGGCACTACAGGTCATATTGTACCAGTTTCTTGAAAAGTGAACTCTGGGATCAGAAGTTATTATTGAATTTCGGGTTTTCAGGCCAAATGTCCCTGCGCAAGAGCCCGGATATTCTAGAACTTCACCATGACTCAAGGGTGGCTGGACATCCAGGCAGATGGAAAACATTGTACCAGTTTCGAGAAACTATTGGTGGCCTGGAATGTCTAGATATATTGCTGCCTATGTTGGTTTGTTAGACTTTGGCTGCGTGCAAAGCTTATTATCGGCAACTTCCGTCGCATCACCGAAATAAACGACGCGTCGGTTTGCCGGTACTCTTCGACGTTTTGTTTTCTCGTGTTGTTCTTTTATTCATCGCCCAAAATTGAGCATCGGTTTGCATACACCCAGACTGACTGCCACGAGGAATCTACAGCCTCTGACGTTCGTCGGCAATTCGGTATCGTACCTGGATGATACCACGACTGAAACGAGTTAAACGAACTCGAGGAGTTCTGGTCCCTAGTCCGGCATTTTCCTCATCACTATCACTATACTCTGCTTGTACTGCTCAAATACCCGCATCGCATTCGTATCGCCAGTCTCTGTACGCCCGTAATGCCTACTCAGGCGTACGATATATGAGCAACTCAGCTCAGAATATCGACTTTAATGCACCTGAAGTAGATCCTAGTTTGAGTCTTGGTCTCCGACACGCCAACCCTCCTGACACACCCCCAAATACCTCTCGTCTACATTCTTCCACTCCTCCAAATCCTGGCGAAGATAACTCAAAGCCCGATCCCGAAGAATTATCTGATGCAGAGTGGGAGTTACGTACAGGTGAATATCTCAACACAAGCAGAAGTTGAAATCTTATGTCTCCTAGGTCGCACAATAGATATTCTTCGCACATCACTTCCTACGTTCTTCAATACCGGATTAATGACGAGCTGGGATTTAGAAACTGGCGAAGCTTATCCTTCTCCCTCTATTCCGTCACTCCCTCATCTACCCAATCTGCATTTTCCTCATCTTCCATTACCTCTGCACCTTTCACCTGATCCCAGAAATAAGGAGACAGAAGGTTCAACGATTGGGAAAGGCAAAGAACGCGGCAATAGGGGGTCAATATACTCTTCTCGCATTCGTCTCACCTACACACCTCCCTCACCACTTCCGCATCCCTTTCCGGAGAAGTTAACACTGGAGGGTGGGTGTTCAATTTTCCTATCCCACACATCCTCTTTTCTTTATCGGCTCAATGCTTGCCATTCGTTTGAGCTTTCTCATACATATGTCAATACTTATCCCCCGCTCCTTTAGGAAAACCACTTTACCTGGCTTCCGCAGTGTTTATTCGGCACACGCTCAATACGCTATATTCCAATCTACACGTATCGCTCATCAAAGTCGCTGTGTCTGTCCCAAGAGACAGAACGTCGTCTGGTCCCGACTCGAACTCGGAGTCGACGCCGCCGCTGCCACCAAATCCAGAATCAGACACCGGCCTGGGAGGTGTGAGTACACCGAACTCAGGCGAGGACCCCCACACCCAAAATTCTGGCTACAAAAGGGAAAAGTCCTTCTACATCGCTCTCCGCGTTATTGGAACCTCTCGAGTCAGTGGTGCTCTTGGACAATGGGAAGTCAGGTCTACGTATACGTTTTCGCCGTTGAACGCCCAGATTGTCAAACATACTGTGAACGGGATCGAACCTGCGCCGGAGAGAGGTGTGTGGGAAGGGTTGGCGAAGGTTTTGGGATTGGGTAATGTAGGAGAGGGTTTCGTCGCTGGAACGCATGGGCAAGGGGCGTTGTCGAATTGCGAAAGTCAAAGCGTCAGACAAGGGTAGTGCGTGTATGAGGAATACCAACACGACGAGTACATGTTCGCAAGGATTCCCTTCAGCGGATGTTGCGAGACGAGGACATTCTTTAAATGACGGTGACTTAGTGAAGATCGTAGCACCCAACTCAAATTTTGTAGCACTTTTGCTTGTAAAACGTATCATGCTAGTGGTTAAGCATAAAATATAAAGGATCAATCCCTGTGAGCAGCCGTCTAGACACTGTGGTATATTGTGAAATGGTGTTCATTAATGCTATACGTATACTACGTAGGATAAATGCTATCGATACAACATGAGTGAGCGTCAATCAAGAAAACTGTCTGTATGCAACGCGCGATCTTCGATCATGCCAACCAAGTTGAAACTGGATACAATACATCAGGTGCATGACAATCATGAATCACTCCTGGGTGAGTAGGCTCTTCATAACTCGACTAAGCGTACGGGGGCGAACATCATTGACCACTTCGACCGAACGGCGTTTCTTGCAAGAGCCGGAAGTGGAAGTGGAGGAAGATGGAGCGGCTGCGGCAGTTGCAGATGTATCAGTAGTGTTTCCAGAAACGAACGCCGCGACAGGAGGTCCGGGGAAGACGTAGTCCGCATTCGGGTTGGAGTAGGCCTTCGGAAAGAAAAAATAACAAATGTGCATGAGCCCTCGCATACAAAGGCAATTCAGAGAGATCGAGGACGTACATCGACAAGAATACCTGGATCGGTATCACTGTAAGCTCCGGGAAGCTTGACTAACTCATCGCCAGTCGGGGTACCCGTTCCGGTTCCTCCTATAGTTAACTGTACACAGGCAGGATAGAACTCTGCACCGCCCTCTGTTTGCGCGATCTGAAGTGCGATCAGTTCGTGTCGGATGAGGTAGTTCCCTGGTGCGATGTTCGAGGGGATAGTGACATTTGCAGGAGCACCAGTGTTCATGAGTGACATTGCCCAATCTCCACCGGGGGTGATCCGGCCTTGTTCCTGAATTTTGAACCAAGAGGCATCGGAGGAGTCGAATGAGGAACAGTCTTGTGATCCACAGGAGGTCATGTAGGTCTGCATTGGACCGGTGTTGTGAACCCACTAAGAACATTGAGTTAGTCACAAGGAGTGGCAAAGCTGAGTGGGAAACAGCAAAGAACGTACAGGACCATCATCTCCGTTTACCCAAGTGAAAGCAACGGTATCCCCAGGATTAGCCTGAGCCACATCCGAAGCTAGCTGAGCATTCTGTCCACAGTTTAAGAACGCATTGGATGCGCCTTTGACTGGATCTACGTCGTCAATTTGGCGGATAACAGTGCCTGTGGGACTAGCGTTGGGAACGTTGCCAATAAAGGTCTGCGAACCGACGGTGACAGACCCCAACCATCCATGGGCATGGACGAGTTGAACGGAGGAAGAGAGGAGGATAGAGAGAAAGATTGGTGAAATCATATCGTAGTAGTTAGCGAGTATGTCGTGAAGATCTGGAAGGAAAGTATGGCGACACGAGGAGAAGAAGGGCTTTCAAGTAATTTCGCGCAGCGAAAGAGAAGTTGTAGAGAAAGTGCAATAGTCGTTCGCGGTCGTGAAGAGCAAGGAAGATGGGGGCCTTCTGTCTGTGTCACCGGTCCTTTTATAACTTTCGGGAAGAGCCATTGTTCCGCTCTTGTTTTGTAAACAGAGAGAGCAAAGAAGAAAAGGCTTATTGTCTTGTCGGTCAATGAACAGGGAGACAATGGTTCGCGAGGGTTGCCTAATTTGGTAATGGGTCATGTGGCTCCATGACGTAATAGCACGTACTAGCTAGAACTAATCTTGGCCGCGGTCTCTCTCGATGTTTCCCGCAGTTTCACTAACTTCCCGCCCTCTGGATTTGCTTTACTTCTGCTTTTTTCTTGTACGCTCCCTGCTATATGACTGTTCGACGCGCTTATACTCTCTCTACAGATCCATATACCAGCTTCACTATTGCTTGACTTTCAAATCTTGTACCCTTCGGCCTATGTACCTTCCTTCTTGCTCGCTCTGCGCCAGTGGTACATCGATTTCTCGGCAGACCCTCTGATCACTGGTGCTGTTCGAGGAGAGATAAATGGCAACCTGTCTTGGCTAGGATGTTTCGCATGGCTCGAGTTGTGAGTCCAATGTCCATAGTCCCGTTATGCCGTTTTCACGTGTGTCATTTGACATTCCGATTAGGATATTCCAATGCCCGACGTTTTTACTTGGAATTCGAGGCCTATGGAGAGGTACTCTCTTCATGCGCAGGAACCTGTCCCTATGTCTAATTTTACCGCGATCTCCCTGTCTTGTTCAGGTTCTCATTCAATATATGTGTTACTCATAGCATACGGAGCGTCAACAGCTACCACTACGCTCCCGTGCATATTCTACATACTCAAAGAGCAGTCAAACATGACTACGAACCAGCAACTGATCTTGCTTTCGAGCTATATCCCATTCTTTGTGATACCCTTCATGATGGCTATCGATATGGGGCTCAGATTGTATAGCATAATCCTATCTGCAGATTCAAAGCAGAAGACAGAGTGAATGAATACTATACTGTCAACGTTGAACAAGATTGTCTTCCTCCTCAGCGGTTTCTTCTCCACATTCAACGCTCGTCGACGGCAACATCTTCGTATTGACTATTCCATCACGCCACGTTTCTCGCAACTACCATCATCAAAAATATACTTTCCCTTTAGCAAGAGTCCTCGTCGTTAATCCAACTCTTTCTTTAGAAAGTTCACTTATCATCTGGCTTTAAACGTTTGATGAAGCTAAGAACATATTTATTTGATGATGAAAGCTGAAACAAACGAGGCATAATTGTGATCAGAGAAAAATTTATGTGCATGACATTATCTTTGTCGACTGCCTGCATGAATGGTGAACTTGCGAACCTTGATCTCTCAGGTTTGCTCATGTAACGGCCCAGAATAGCCCCTATGTATTATCTTATCTATTTTGATTAGATAACTACTCTTGGACTTAGGTAATCTAAGGTAGTACTTTTTTCACCTGTAACATTACATATTGAGTTTAATATCATAGACTCGTCATGTTCATACTGAGTGAACTAAGTCTTCCAAGCTAAAAGCTATCTGAAGCCCAACAGCTCCATATATCATAACCATCCTATCGGACGATTACAGCTCAAAAGCAACAGCCCATTCCTTTGTTGAAAGACAGAAAAGGAAAGACCTCTCTCCTGGGCCATTGATAACACTGTAAACAGAATTCTGAGACCTCCTGTTATGAATTGACTCTTTTTCCTTTTTATTCTTTCTGTTACGATCATGCTAGCTCAGGTATGACTCCTACATCTTCGCTATCATCTCGCAACCAATTGCCGAAGCATTCGCTGCTTTGCTGCTTTGTATCTTCGTATCAAGTCCCTTCGCATCTTCGCATCTTCGCATCTTCGTATCATCGGATCATCATATCCGTTATCTATCATCTGACACTTGTTCCATATGGTTTATTGTCTTTTCTATTATATAGAATAATTACTATAAGTACTGTAGTCCACTGTACTTGCTTCCTTAGTTTCGAAATCGACATAGATTGTCCTTCTCCTATCCTGCACACTTTAAGACTTAGTTCAAAGTCTTCTAGCTATCTTCGTCACTGTGCTACACGTCGCCGAGACTTTAGTCATCGCTATCGCGTTGCACGTCTCGTGTTGTCTTGCTTATTCTCGTGTTGTCTTCGCTAGCACTCCGAGGACTGAAAGGAGCAAGGGTGTTGCTAATAGCTTCGCCAAGTCCTATCCCGTTCATTAGGAGATCAAGCAAGTACTTGAGGGTACCTTGCACGATCTTAACAGTATTTCGAAACTCTACTTGTATCCTTTCGCATTGAAAACTTGCACTAATTCTTTTTCCTTATGTCCCAAACAAACCCAGGCCCTGGATCGTCGCGCCCTGTAGGACGTCAGCGCTCTGCGACGGTTGAGTCTAGTGCTCCTGGTATAACCGATGTCGCTACTCCAAACCCCTTCATATCAACTGCTCAGGCATTATCTCCATTTAACCGCACTCGCTTCGCACGTATTCAGAACTATGAGACACGTGATCGGCGTCAAACAAACGCTGGGTTTTCTACCGTTTGTTTGAGCGATGCTAATATTACCACTGTTCGTAGCACACCCATTCCCGAAGAGCCCCATGTCTCGCCTTCGATGGCGTCTCTTCACCGAATGTACCAACCCCCCGACACTGCTCCTCGCACTCGTGCGCCCTCTGTCGCATCGGAGTCCGAAGCTCATTCATCAGTTCCCGATGGTGAAGAATCCGTACACGAGGATTTCCAAGACCCAGAGGTCCCTGACCTTCCACCTGATCAAGAGCTTCACCCGATCCCTCCACGCGCCCCTGACGGTGATGGCGGAGGAGGAGGCGGAGGAGGCGGAGGAGGTGGAGGAGGTGGTGGCAGCAATGGCAGCGGTACACCTCATCCGCCCACTGCTAACCCACCTGCCGATAATACAATACCCGAGGGAGAAACCCTCGCTCTTTCAATGCTTCATTCGCTGATCACTTCTCTAAATGGCATCCAGATGTCTATAGCTAGGCCTGCCATCAGCAAAGGTGGAACTGCCAAGGCGAAACTTTGCGATCCTGACGCCTTCGACGGTTCTGATCCCCGTAAACTCCAATCTTTCCTTGTCGACCTCACCCTCATTTTCGCCGATCGCCCGCGATACTTGACAGATGAACGTAAAGTGTCCTATGCACTTTCGTATCTTCGCGGTTCGGCGAAGGAGTGGTTCGAGCCAGATCTTTTGTATCCTGACCCGATAAATCCGCCAGCATGGATGTCTAGTTTTGAGTACCTTGTTCAGGAACTCACGGATAATTTCGGAGTATATGACATGGAAGGAGAAGCGGAGGATAAGCTGGGAAACCTAAGAATGAAAGGATCGGATAATGTAAGGAAGTATATGATTCGCTTCAACTCACTCGCCAATGTGACATCTTGGGATGCTGTCGTGCTCGCATGGGCATTCAAGCGTGGCTTAGCTACGTGAATCAAAGACGATCTCGCTCGACTCCCGACGGAACCATTGACGCTCATAGAGCTTCGCCGAGAGGCGCAACACTCGGACGCGAGGTACTGGAAGTGGGAGGAAGAGAAGCGTCGCGAGTCAGCCCGCGCTGGGACTACGGCTACGCAGCGAACTGGTACAGGAAAGGCCACGGGAAAGGCAGCGACAGTACCGTCGGCTAACCCACCAAAACCTGCGCCCAATGATAACTCCAAAGGCAAGAAGTCTAATGGGAATCAGAAGGGTAAGGGCAAGAAGCCGAACCTTACTGGTAAGTTGACCGATAGCGGACGCCTAATTCCAGCAGAACTTCAACACCGCAAGGATAATAACCTTTGCCTCTTCTGCGGTCTTGCTGGGCACCGTATCGCCGAATGCCGCAAACGTCTTGCCTCTGAGGCAACCCGTGCTATGGCTAGTACTACCGATTCCACTGCAGTCGCCTCGACTTCGCAGCCGGAAAAATAGCCAGCAACTTCAGTTCCTGTGCACAAGACTGGAGTTGCGTTGACCGGGATTGTGCTACCATTCAGGAAGTAGTCTGCAATGCATCCGCTCTTTCCGTTCGTATACCAATTCGCTTCATCTATTTCTCACTACTGAATTTGTACCAACAGACACTTTTGATACTACTACCATTTCGCTTCTCAAATTTCTTGCTCTTCTTGATTCTGGCTCCACAAACGATTTCATTGATAGCGCGTATGTAGAACAGAACAATATACCTACAACGCCGATTTCGCCGATATATTTACGATTATTTGATGGTTCGCTCGCCGCGTCGCCGATCACAGAGATCGCCTCGCTACCTGTTCGCTTTCCTACTGGGGAACTTCTTGACTTGGACTTTTATGTCACACCCTTGGATTCGTCTTGTAAAGCAGTTTTAGGATACAGTTTTCTTCGCCGCTACAACCTGTTGGTTGATTGGCAACATACTACTATTTCTTTCCAAAATGCTACTAACAATTCATATCCTCAGATGTCTTCCTTTGCTGCTATGGCTTCGCCAACCCAAAGGACAACTCTCGCTCATGTGGAACACCCACTTCCATCTTCGCTGCCCCTGCGGAATTCGTCGGCACCCTCGCCAAAAGCCCCGAAGAAGCGCAACAAACTCTCGTACCCCTTCGAACCTATCTATACATATCCCTCCGTCACTCAGATGGGGTCTCAAATCGTAAACAAAGAAGCAGTCGACATTAGGCTGCTTGGTGCTCGTGCCTTTCATCGCGTTTGTAAGGAAGCTGGGCGTGAACCGGTAATGTTTTACGCTACCCAATCCAGCTTTCATACCACTCCGCCGTCTTCATCGCCCGCTCTCGCGGCTGTCAGCACTGAAGACCTGTCAATTCCGCCGGAATACGCGGAATTTGCCGATATTTTCGACAAGATGAAGGCCGACACACTTCCCGAACATCGCGACTTTGATATCAAAATTGATCTTGAGGAAGGTAAATCGCCGCCTCTTTCACGCATTTACCCACTCTTGCCTAAAGAACAAGAGGCACTCCGCGAATGGCTGGACGAAAACATCGCCAATGGATTCGTTTCGCCGTCAACTTCGCCGCACGGCACTCCAATTCTTTTTGTCCCGAAGAAGGATGGTTCGCTTCGCCTGTGCGTAGATTTTCACGGACTCAATGCCATTACCAAAAAGGACAGGTATCCCTTACCCCTTTTATCCGATTTACTTGACGCACCAGGCAAGGCAAAAATATACACCAAAATCGATCTTCAACATGCTTTTCATCTCGTTCGCGCCGCTGCCGGTGATGAGTGGAAAACGACTTTCCGTACTCGCTACGGATCTTTTGAATGGAATGTTATGCCTTTCGGGCTGACGAATGCACCTGCGGTGTTTCAGCGGTTTGTTAATACGGTCTTCGCCGATCTTCTTGATTGTTTTGTCATTGTTTATATGGACGATTTGTTAATCTACTCCGATGATCTAGAACAACACCACGAACACGTTCGCGAAGTGCTTCGCCGACTTCGCCAGTACAAGCTGTACGCTTCAGCGAAGAAGAGTGAATGGCACAAAGACACGGTAGAGTACCTTGGTTACATATTGTCACCGGAGGGTCTCCGGATGGCCGACGACGAGGTTCAGACCATTCGCGAGTGGCCAACGCCTCGCAAAGTGAAGGACGTTCAGTCTTTCCTAGGCTTCGCCAACTTCTATCGCCGATTCATTTATAATTATTCCGACATCGTCGTTCCTCTCACACGACTCACATGCAAGGACGCTCCCTGGCTTTGGTCGTCATTACAACAGTCTGCCTTTGATTTGCTTAAAGATGCTTTTACTCACGCTCCCGTTCTCGCGCATTGGGAGCCTAATCGGCCTCTCATTGTGGAAACAGATGCATCCGATTACGCGATTGCCACTATACTTTCTATCATCACTGCCGACAACGAGATACATCCGGTCGCGTTCCTCTCGCGAACACTACAGGCCGCCGAACTCAACTACGATACGCATGATAAAGAGCTTCTCACCATCTTTGAAGCCTTTAAAGCATGGCGCCATTACTTGGAAGGCTCAGGCGACCCAATCGACGTTGTCACAGACCACAAGAACCTGGAGTATTTCTCAACAATGAAGATTCTGACTCGCCGACAGGTTCGCTGGTCAGAATTTCTTCACCAGTTCAACATGGTTATTTGCTTTCGCCCTGGAAAGCTCGGTGGTAAGCCAGATGCTATGACTAGACGATGGGACATCTACCCTAAAGAGGGGGATAGCAGCTACGCCAAGGTCAATCCGCAGAATTTTAGACCCATCTTTACTGAAGAACAATTGACCTCTTCGCTTCGTGCGACCTTTTTACAAGGACCAGTCCTCAGGGCGTCAGTTATCATGGATGTCGATTTGCTTCACAAGTCCATCCGCGAAAGCTATCACCACGACGCCGAGGCTGTTAGAGGTTTGGAGTTTGCCGCCGATGCTCAGCATCCTCGCTGGACGCTCACTGATGATGGTCTACTTCGCCTCGACAACCGCGTCTATGTTCCCAATCATTCCGATCTCCGCGTTCAAGTCCTTTGCAATCATCACGATCTCCACATTCAAGTCCTTCGCAATCATCACGATCATATACTCGCCGGACACTATGGCATAAACCGCACACTTGCGTCGGTTCGCCGAGAGTATACTTGGCCGAAAGTTCATGAATTCGTACATGATTATTTCTTCCTGCACTGTTTGCGGTCGCAACAAGCCTCACCGACATCACCCGTACGGCTTCCTGAAACCGCTCCCCGTTCCTGTCCGCCCATGGGATTCCATTTCAATGGATTTCATTGAGCAGCTTCCCGACTCGAACAGCTACACAGCGATTCTCGTCGTTGTTGATCGTGCATCCAAACAAGCTATTTTCATTCCGACTTACGATACAATCACTTCCGAGCAGCTCGCCGAACTTTTCGTCATTCATGTTTTTTCCAAACATGGTGTTCCTCGCCACGTTACCTCCGATCGCGGTTCCGAGTTCGTCTCAGCCTTTTTCCAGGCTATTGGTAAAGCCTTGGAGATGCAATTACATTTTACCTCTGGTTATCATCCTGAAGCTGATGGTCAGACAGAGCGAGCTAATCAAACTCTAGAACAGTATATTCGCATCTACTGTTCATACCAGCAAGATGACTGGTCGCGCCTCCTGCCTATCACCGAGTTCGCCTACAACAATGTGCCAAACGCTTCCACAGGTATTACTCCATTCTTTGCTAATAAAGGTTATCATCCAAATATCACCATTCATCCCAAGTACAAACTCGCTTCCGATACTGCTCGCGATTTCGTTGTTGATCTAGATGAACTCCATTCTATCCTCAAAGATGAGATGGCACTCGCCCAGTCTCGCTATAAGGAGCAGGCTGATCGGAAACGCATTGTGCAACCTATCATTCCCGTCGGGTCCAAGGTATACGTTCTTGCGAAACATATTCGCTCCACTCGCCCTGCGCCGAAGTTCGCCGAGAAATATCTTGGTCCTTTCACTGTTCTTGAACAAGTCGGTTCATTATCGTTCAAACTTTCTCTCCCTGACTATATGAGTCGCATCCATCCGGTATTCCATGTATCTCAACTCGAACCCTACACTGAAAACATTATCCCCAATAGAGTCCAATCTCTGCCTCCGCCGATTGAAGTCGATGGTGAACCAGAATACGAGATCGCCGAAATACTCGACTCCAAAATCGATCGTCGCCGAAAGGCTTGTCCATTGCTCTACTATGTTCGGTGGAATGGTTACGAAGGTACCGCCGATGAATTCTCATGGGTTTTAGCTTCGGAGATTACAACTGACGAGTCTTCGCCTGAACCCGATGCGCTTCTCGCGTTCCACGAAAGGTATCCTACCAAGCCAGGTCCACTAGCGAAAGTTCTCGCTAGCGTGTAAGATTGTTTCGCCTCTCGCTTTACTCTTCGCTCCATACTTTGCTCCTTATCTTTACTTTTGCCTTTCGTTTTGCTTCTCTCTACTCCTCGTTCGTGCTTTTCGCGGAAAACAACAAAATGATAGTTTTTTGATTGTTGTTTTCCCTATTATTCTTTTGTTTTTTACTTAAACAATTCACAAAAAATAATCCAAGAAACATTTTATTTGCCAAAGTCAAAAAAACATTTTATAGCTAAATATTTCTATTTACAAGTCCATTCCGCGATCTAATCACCATTTTCATCCTCTTCACCACTCTCGCTTTGCTCCTCGCCCCTCGTTCTAGATGGTCCGGCAACGTTTGCAAAGACAGGGTAACGACCCATTGCCATGTTCTCGAGGATCGAGAGCATTCGCCTCTTGTTTTCCCTCGCAATGGTTTCCATCGCCCCTACCCTCGCACACACATCACTCAACTCCGAGCGAAGGAGGAGGACCTCTTGCTCCAGCCTCTCCTCCCTTCGCCGACCACTTCCTCGCTTCGCCGATGTCATACCTTCATCCTCTGTTTTGCCAACTTCGCCTTCATCTTCAGCTATCCTGGTTGATGCCCTCGTCTTCCTCTGCGTTTGGCCGCCCTTGCCAGACCTTTCGGTATCGTGGCACTTTTTGTGGCGGCGAATGCAACGAGTGCAGCGAGTAGAACGGTCGTCGCGCATCTCGCACGGCTCGTCTACCCACCGACAATTCGCACAAGGAGGTGAATGGAGGGTCGAAGGGGAAACAGTGGGATTGGAAGGCACGGGCGGAGCTAGGTGATTCGTGATTGTAATTGGCGATTCGGGTTCCTGCCAATGGTCCTCTGCAAAGTCTTTGCGACGTGCGAGACCTGCAGAAACTTCGGGCTCCTGAATAAAAAACGATTAGAATAGGTTGTGGAAATACTCAAGAGCACTCACCTTCGTTGCAACGAGTTCCTCGTTGTTGACGATCTCACTTCGGGCTTTTTCCTTCCCTCGACGAACATCCTCTCGCCTCGCTTTCCCGTCATCGTCTGCTTTGTCGCTTTCCTCATCATCCTTGTCGTTCTTCTTCCTATCCTCGGCCTTCGCAATCCTTTGCCTTGCTATCTTCTCAAGAAGCCTGTGCCGAGACGCGCCTCTATCGTTTGCAGTTGCCGGATTACGTCGTCTAGAATGCTTCTTGCGGTGCAAGAGCATTTCGCGTCGTGTTTTCGTCGATGAAGGGCGGGCAGGAGGATCTTGGGTCGTATGAGCAGAGGGAGACGATGGAGAGGACATGTTGAAAGTTGAAGTTGAAGTTGAAAATTTAGTCACCGAGCCTTATATGCTCGCGCTTCTTTCTTTAGTGCCCGTTCGGATCTTGCCGAGATCTCGGACTTCTCCGCTTTTTTCGATCCCGCGGACTTAACTGTTTTATTTTGTTTGAAGCCCACTAGACGCATTTGAGGGCAAATGCGTAAGAGGGGGATACTGTTATGATCATGCTAGCTCAGGTATGACTCCTACATCTTCGCTATCATCTCGCAACCAATTGCTGAAGCATTCGCTGCTTCGCTGCTTCGTATCTTTGTATCAAGTCCCTTCGCATCTTCGCATCTTCGCATCTTCGTATCATCGGATCATCATATCCGTTATCTATCATCTGACACTTGTTCCATATGGTTTATTGTCTTTTCTATTATATAGAATAATTACTATAAGTACTGTAGTCCACTGTACTTGCTTCCTTAGTTTCGAAATCGACATAGATTGTCCTTCTCCTATCCTGCACACTTTAAGACTTAGTTCAAAGTCTTCTAGCTATCTTCGTCGCTGTGCTACACGTCGCCGAGACTTTAGTCATCGCTATTGCATTGCACATCTTGCGTCGTCTTGCTTATTCTTGTGTTGTCTTCGCTAGCACTCCGAGGACTGAAAGGAGCAAGGGTGTTGCTAATAGCTTCGCCAAGTCCTATCCCGTTCATTAGGAGATCAAGCAAGTACTTGAGGGTACCTTGCACGATCTTAACACTTTCCCTTTTAGTACTTAGACACCTGTTCCCTTTTAGGTACATTAGCGCTGTAGGTGCTTGTACGCGTGTCTGTATTATTCTTTTATCCTTTTCCTTTACATTTGTTTATGTACACGTGATAGCCTTGCCACTCTCGTGTTATTGTAATTTGTTATGATCATGCGCATCGGTCGTATACATCGCGTGTAGCGCTTCACACCCACGCAGTCCTTTGTACATGGTCAAGTCCATCATCGATGCGACACATCGATGATATGGATCAGGTAATCTGCTTCCGTGATACTTATCCATCTATCCTCCTTATCCCGTTGCCCCCTCCTTCGGACGGGCTATACACCATACCGCCTTCCTCTCCCCATTAGTCCACTGTCTTCCTATCCGCACTCGTTATCTCTACTTCCGATTCGTCATAACTACTTTAGGATATTCTGTAGCAATACCGGAGATAGCGAACTTAGCATATAAGACTTGCAGTCATAGGTAGAAGCCTTAGTTTTAATATCGAATTGGTACGACTCCCCAATATCATTCTGCACTTGTACTCTAGCACTCTTATACCTTGTTCAACCTCATCAACCTTCAGTTGACACTATCTCGATCTTGAACGAACTCCACACGGACCGTGCAGCGTAGCGAGGATACTGTCAATAACGGTATTGAAGGTCCACTTGATCCACACGCTCCTAACATAATTACTGTAGATCATTGATGCAACTCTCTCATGTCTGTCAGACCATTGACAGATCATCGCTGTTTACCTTCAGTAACCGCACGCTCTTTATATTGCCTTATTGTCTTGTCATTGTATATGGACAGCTATACTTATGGATATGGGTGACTCTTATTGTAGAGCCTCATGGCTACGATGCGGGATAGTGCCCATGAATTCATCTTAGGATATGTATATAAGGTAGTATACTCCATAGAGTAGTCTCTATCTCTGATCTTGTCTATTCTCCTCGGTAGCTAGACTAGTATTAGGAGCTCATCTTCTATTGCCTTTATACTATCCTTTTGATCTTTTCTCATTGTGTGACGCCTGGCCTTTTGTGAGCTAGCAAGTCACTGACACCTCCCAAACAATTGCCCACTATTTCAACCACCATGTGGGGTATGTACAGGCTTCTGCGAAAGAAAGACCTTGTCCTTGTACATAGTTCTGCAGAAGAAGTATAGCAAATTTATTTTATACTAATAATACTATGGGTTGTTTCGGATATGACCCACACATGGATATGGGACTTTTCAAAGACTGCTTGATTCTAAGTCTTGCATACCTCAGAGGCTTCTGGGGAATTTTTTCTAAGATCTTTAGATACTTGTCCTTAGTTCTGAATACTTACATACAGCATAAGTGAGGGGACACAGTGATACTGGGCCAGATGTTGTTGACTACACCTTTGATACTCACATCAAAGTCTCAGGAACATTCACCAAAGTAAAGAACCTAGATACATAACATATACTTCTGAGAGGTTAAATCTCCAGTTTGGCAAGGTTCTGTTCATTATTGATAGGATAATGGACTGGGTATCTGAAAAGGTACATTGAGCATGACAAGGGAACATGCCGGCACATTGGCATCATCAACATCCCACATAAGTTCTGCTATGGACTGCGCCCTCCGGTGAGTGCTGATTCTCCTTGAGTACCTTGCTTGATTCTTCTTCTACCCCTTTTCATTTACACCTGAGATTTTGGAAGTCAGACCTTAAATAGTTTTGAGTAATATCTTTGTGTTAACCATGCGAAATAGAAAAAGGATCATGCTGAACGGCGAAAGACCGAGGGCGCCGTGAAATGCCGTTAGTGCCGTTTGTGACAGCAATGTTATGGAAAAAGTCCCAATTCCATAAGCACCCAACACTAGCAGTAAAATTTGTAAAAATCCAAGAAATCGAGGTTGAGGTGATATAAGTAATTAGAGTCAATCAGCCAATTTTAATTGGCCATATCTAACCTCCTTCGAAAGTTATTAGCGGCTCATCGCAAAGTCACTCATCCATAACCACCATTCATATATATAACAAGATATTATCAATGTGTGGGAACCTTTTTCACATTCCTGACCAATCGCTGCAGATTTCGCACACACTTTCACATTGTCCTTCCCGAATACTCAAAACTTTCTCTTAGACAACGTGCGTACGATCCTTTCAGGGCTATTTTCTTCAACAGGGATACCTCTAGCAATATGCCGCTCTTGAATAAGCGCTGCACCGTCTACACACATCAAATCTTCAGGATAACGAAAATTTGTAGATTGGCGAATTTTGGAAACGGTGTATACATATGTGCTGCGCCGTAATTTCGACTTATATGACAAGTTTACAGCTTACCACAGTAACCACAATCCGACGTTCAAGGCGGTATGCATTGTTTTAAAACTGTACCTTTCGGTACATACGCGACACACAGCCACCATGACTCGAATGTTCGACAGAGCACGATCTGCCACTGTGTTCTGCTCTGTTTCATCTCACCTGGACATCACGGATTCACGATGTTAGTTTCCAATGCTTTCCATTTGCGTTACTGTCAGGGAAGTAGTGCGTGTTTTGAACGTTCTCCAAGCGTGTTGAAGGGAGTGATCTTACTGTATTTTCACGAGCACTCTTAAGCACGAACTGAACGGAATCAAACCGGAACGATAACGGATGCTGTCAGCCTGCTGACAAATTCACCGCGTTCATGACTGAAACCATTTACGAGAAATAAATCCGAAGAATTTACCCGCAAATCCGACGCGTTCCTCTGCCGCGACGGTTCGTGAAAGAATGGTATATAAATGCCTTTCATCCGTTTGTTGAATTTTCTCAACTTCTCTTCAGAATCAGCTTCATGTCTGAGCCAATAAGTTCGACCCCTCGTCAATCTTCTGATAAAACGTTGGCGTCCGTCCACTCAACAACTATGGACGATACTGCAGAAGGAAAGGCGGCTACTGTGACAGGAAAAGGGCCTCAGGCCGCACCTGAAAGCACAATCGTCACGGGAAAGAAATTGGCCCTCATCTTCGTGGCAATGTGTGTCCACTTATTAATCGTACTTCTCTTTTCTTTCTGACTTTTTCCATCTGAATAGGTTGCTGTCGCTGCTGTTGATTGCATTGGATCAAACTATCTTGTGTGCGTATATCCTGACCCGGATGTATCTGAGGCTTAATGCTGAAATCTCTCTATTAGCAACTGCTCTTCCTCGTATAGCGTCCGATTTCGACTCCTTTTCACTCCAAGGATGGGTTTCCTCCTCTTTCGTGCTTGCTCAAACTGTGTTTCTCTTATTCTACGGCCAACTCCTACGAGTATTTCCCGCAAAGTGGATTCTGATATCATCCGTTTCCATCTTTGAAACCGGGTCTTTAATATGTGGAGTGTCGCAGAACGTCGGCCAGTTAATTGCGGGCCGTACAGTCTCTGGCGTTGGAGCAGCAGGAATCTGTACGTTGGTCATGTCTATTATCTCTTGAACGCGTTCTGACTCAACACAGTTGTCGCAATGATTCAGATTATATCCCAAGCTACAAGGCTTGAAGATCGTCCACGGTTATTTGGTATGTTTGGCGCTGTCTTTGGTCTATCGTCTGTCATCGGGCCCCTTATCGGTGGGGCATTCACTGATCACGTACGTGGTTGTCATTCTTCTTCTCCGCAACACATACTGAGCAAACATCTAGGTAACTTGGCGTTGGTGTTTCTTCATCAATCTTCCTGTCGGAGGAGTATCTCTGGTTGCCGTATCCCTCCTCTTGAAAGCATCGCCTCCTTTGGGGTCCGACCCTTCGAAACGTTCACCCAAGGATATATTTCACCAGATCCTTCAACTTGATTATCTCGGTGCAACGTTGATTGCCGGCGCCGTGACATGTCTCGTACTTGCTCTACAATGGGGCGGAAACACTAAGCCTTGGAATGACAAGGCCGTCATTATCGTGAGTATACGGTTTTCATCCCGAAAAGTTGTTTTGTAAACTCTAATGGTTAACATCTATAGTCTTTCGTTTTTGCCGCAGTTTGCACGATCGCGTTCATTGCATGGGAGATCTACCGCGGTGATATTGCCATGGTCCCGACGCAGATTTTCAAGTCTCGATCTGTGTAAGCCCAAGCTGTTTTTGACTGAAAATTTCCTACAACTAATCTGATTTTAGATACGCAATCATAACGTACAGCTTCCTCACTCGTTTTTCTCTCCTATTATTTTCATACGCAAGCATCACTTCCTTCATCTTTGCGCAAGTATTATCTAACAACGGTATTTTCAGTATATCCCTATATTCTATCAAGCTGTGAGACATAGAACAGCTACAGACTCGGGCATTGATCTCCTTCCGTTCATGCTCAGCGTCGTTCTTAGTGTTATTGGTTCCGGCCAGCTTGTCGGAAAGTTTGGATATTAGTACGTTCCCCCGTCTCTTCAATTTGTTCATATATTTACAGAGAACTTTAGTTGGCCGTTCCTCGTCTGCGCTCCCATTTTCCTTGCCGTTGGTTCCGGTCTTCTATATACTGTCAGTACATCGATATCATCCGCCCAACTTATTGGCTTTCAAATCCTCGCTGGTGTTGGAACCGGCATGGGTATGCAAAATTCGCTTCTGGCAATGCAGTAAGTTCTTCCTTCTTAGATATGGCTTTGATACTAATTTTTTCTTCGCAGAGTCGAGTTCAAGGATGCACCTCGACTTCTTGGGCAAGCAACCAGTATGGCCTCATTTGGTCAGTTCCTCGGTGGTACACTTGGATTGGGTGTCGCCGAACCCATCTTTGCTTCGGAACTCTCAAAATATCTGGTAATATATGCACCAGATGCTCCCGCATCGATCGTAAAGGAATCGCCGACAGCTATCTACACGGAGCTTCCTGCTTCGATGATTCCTGGTGTCGTGCAAGCGTACGCAATGTCCCTGCGCATTGTGTTTGTCGTCGGTGTCCCTGTTGCGGGACTTGCTCTCATCATGTCGTTGTTCATCAAGAACATCAGGATCGTAAAGACTGCGGCTCCTTCTCCTCCACCTCCAGCTGAGGTAGAAACTATAACCAATGGCGAGGACTTAGAAAAAGGCCAGTAGAGGTAGGGCATATTTTTATAGTCGTACTTTCATATCGTACTTCTTTACGCTAGCCTGGTTGTGCCAACATGGTATTTCCATGGCGAGCGCTCAGGTAGGCTTTTAATTTGGGTAGAACATAGCCGTTCGCATACATATCTACATACATATTGTACATCTCTGAGAGTACGGGTTGTAGCATTACCCATGGTCTGTTGTAGCATTACCCATGGCGCGTTATAATCACGATCACAATCTCCTATTACATACCACCCAACTTACTTACGCACAACCACGAGTACTCCTTTCATATTGGGCGTATTATTTGGTTCTACATGATCCTTAGGGAGCTTCATTCTTTGCACAAATCACGAATAACTTTGCAAATGCTTACCTGAACCAGACTACGAGTACAAAGACAGACCTGTAGTACTTCTAAACTTATTCACCTCGCTTTTAGTTGCCTCCAGAAGCGTCGGACACTAACCATGCAAAATTAAGGATCTTCTAAATCCTAAGTCACATAGATATCACAGTGAAGCTGCTAGAAATAAATCCTGTTTTACCTGCTGAAGATGTGCTTCTACCTCGTCATTAACAATCTGAGGTTTGTGGCTGGTGCTATGAAGCTGTTTTAGCCTTCGTCATTGGGATCTGAAGCCTCCATTTTTGCTCATTCACCAAAGAGTCAGATCTGGTTAAGATGCTAAGAAAATTCATACAGAAGATCCACAGACCGTTCTACTCATTTCTATGTCTTTCAACTTGTTGTTTGAGTATGCCTTGGTACTGTTTTTGGCATTTTGATTTTGATACAGTTCTCCCTCAAAGGAAGTATGTTGATATCGAAGTAGACTAGAAATGAATCAATACATTCACCAAAGGTTTACAGCGGAAAGTGCCTCAAAGTTGAGCATTTTCACAGCAATCAATACTCATAAGTACGCTGTTGATGTGTTATCCCTAAACGATCATGCCAGTAGCAGCCAACCGCTACAGTGCGTTGCATTGTATTCGGATTCTCAAGGTCCTGCTTGTTTGTATGTATTGTTTCTCATTCCGGCAGCCATATGCCTCGGTTATGCTTTTGGCGCCACAGAGCCTTGATGACGAATTCTTCGTGCCCCTCTAAGTCTATTCAGATTTCTCATTGCTAACAATCCGTAACTTACCGATAGCTGAAACCTTCATTTATTACAGTTCGTTGCTTGTCTTACATGACCAAAAAATATGGCGAGAACCCCCTAACAATCTGATTGCAAAGCACATGCTCCACTGAGCACAAGTGGTGCCGTAATATTAATGTAAGGTCACATCATTGATCAAAAAATTCTGATTCGCGGATTCCCGATACAACTAGACCATTTTGTCTCTCTGAGTTTAGTAGAGGAAGACAAAATATATTCATCCTCAGCTTTCCAGCGCTTTCCTCACTTTCCAATGTCCGATAAAGCTTCATGATGATGGGCTGGTAAGTAGTTCGAGTTTATATCCCCTGCACATTTTGAGATGACTTAATCTATGGTCAATGGTCAAGGACGTCGGCGACGGGAGTGGCAAGGATGAACGACGCTGCGATTGTAAGCCTACGGCGTATGCGCTCGAGATTTTTGTCATGATCGACGTTCCTAGTGATCCAATTCCAACTTTACTTCGTTGGGGCATGTATCCATGAAGTCTCATAAAGGTTGGCTGAAGTTGATCATCACTACATGACATTTAGGCTCAAACGCTAAGTTTCAGAAATATCTGTTGGTTTTCCATCAAATCGCGCAATGTTGAGGCGCGATGTCGCCTTTGCTTGGATCCTAAAAAATTTTCAGCACTACCCAATAAGTATCACAAATCAGCACAGATCTTGCCAGTCAAGTTGCAATGGAAGCCTATTGAGTGAGATCTGTTGAGCAAAGGTAGAAACTCAACTGGTGATACAGGGAATCATCAACGTCATCCTCCAATGAAGGTGATCCTAGGTGATCTTCCGTAGAATCTAGGAATCCTAAATATTGACGGGAGGTCGGACTCGCTTGGTATAGGCCCGGTGTAGACGACGGAGTGACCGGCTGTACCTGACGGAAGTACGCACACCATCGGAGCAAATACTTCATGCGCTGGACACTTTCTCAATTGTACTCACGAGCAGGAACGACATCGGACTAGTCAAGATAAGATCAGGTAGTTTCTTTGATCAAGCCTCTAGAAGCAGGAAGCAGGAAGAAGTGGTATATAAGGGGGGACCAATGACTTGTCAAAAATCAGTTTCTGCTCTTGGAACTATCATCCTCACACTCGACTGTTTGCACTTCGGAAATGCGATTCTCCATAATCCAGATTGTTTCTCTCGCTTGTATCTTGGCCACGGTCCAAGGGTTCAATGTCAACAGAGCCGAGGTTGGTCCATGTCTTGTCGTTTTGTGTGTATAGCGTGCTAATACTATTTTACTCTCTTCTCTAGCCTGCTGGCGTCGTACGTCGCGAGATAGAGGCTAGGGAGCCCACTCGAAAGATTCGGGAGCTTGAGGGTGCGTGATCATGGAATAACAGTTCTGGCTTGAACTTTGATTGACGATCTAACGAATGGTTCATGACCTTTATAGCTAGGGAACCCACTCGTAAAATTCGAGAACCTGAGGTTGAGGGTAAGCATCGAAGGCATTCTGTATTTATTTCGTTGACACCTCTTTCAGCTAGAGAGCCGACTCGAAAGATTCGGGAGCCCGAGGTCGAGGGTAAGTAATCGTTGAACATCAGTTTTAGCTTGAATTTTGATCGTCTGTGATCTTTATAGCTAGGGAGCCAACTCGAAAGATTCGGGAGGTCGAGGGTACGTAATCGTCCAACATCAGTCTTAGCTTGAACTTTGATGGTCTGTGATCTTTATAGCTAGGGAGCCCACTCGTAAAATCCGGGAGCCTGAGGTTGAGGGTTAGCATTAAAGGCACTCTCCAATTGTCTATCTTGCTTATACCTCTTTTCCGATCGTGCAGCCAGAGAGCCGACTCGTAAGATCCGAGAACCCGAGCCTGGTACTGGCAAAATCAGGGAGGGTGAGTGTCGTCGATTTGGTCTACATATGAAGATGATTACTAATCCTGACTTTCGCAGCTCGAGAGCCTGGTACTGGCAAAATCAGGGAGGTCGAGGGTGAGTGTTGCGAACTTGGTCTGCATATGAAGATGATTATTAATTCTGACCTTCGCAGCTCGAGAGCCTGGTACTGGCAAAATCAGGGAGGTCGAGGGTGAGTGTCCTCGATAGGAAGATGATGATTAATTCTGACTTTCGCAGCTCGAGAGCCTGGTACTGGCAAAATCAGGGAGGTCGAAGGTGAGTGTTGCGAACTCGGTCTGCATATGAAGATGATTTTAATTCTGACTTTCGCAGCTCGAGAGCCTGGTACTGGCAAAATCAGGGAGGTCGAGGGTGAGTGTTGCGAACTCGGTCTGCATATGAAGGTGATTATTAAGTCTGGCCTTCGCAGCTCGAGAGCCTGGTACTGGAAAAATCAGGGAGGGTGAGTGTTGTCGATTTGGTCTGCATATGAAGATGATTTTGATCCTGACTTTCGCAGCTCGAGAGCCTGGTACCGGCAAAATCAGGGAGGTCGAGGGTGAGTGTTGCGAAGTCGGTCTGCATATGAAAATGATCATTGATTCTGACTTTCGCAGCTCGAGAACCTGGTACTGGCAAAATCAGGGAGGTCGAGGGTGAGTGTTGCGAACTCGGTCTGCATATGAAGATGATTTTAATCCTGACTTTCGCAGCTCGAGAACCTGGTACCGGCAAAATCAGGGAGGGTGAGTGTTGTCGATCTGGTCTGCATACGAAGATGATTATTAATTCTGACTTTCGCAGCTCGAGAGCCTGGTACTGGCAAGATCTAGATCATGTAATCGAAACGCCCTTCCCAGAAACTTGCTTGTCTTCCTTTGTTGAGTTCTTACGGCTTGGGAAGGGCCATCGGATAAGAACCTGATATTGTCGTCGCTTGGACTCTGATGCGAAAAGATAATAAATTGATATGAACGTTTTTTCTAGTCGGTAAAGATTTTTTTATATGTGTACTATGTATTACGATATATGATGCGTTACAAATGTGTATGAGCATGTATATTGCAGATATTGTTGTCTTTCAAAGAGTGTTTACACCGAAAGAAGTAAGAACTTGTCGAAATGGCTTAGGTGAGAATCCGGAATTGAAATGGATTCCTTCTTTTTGATAAGAAAATAAAAACGAACTTATGTAAGTTGAACAAAAACCTCGTACATGAAGTTAAAAGATGAAGCGTAAACTTTATCAGATTGGTACTCAGGTCCGAGGGAGGAGGGACAGCATTACAGAGTGAATTATGATGAAGTGAGCTTCCTGAATGACTTGGTCTGTTAGGGTCTCTCGATCGTATAATATACTGAACTAGAACTAGAAGGAGAGTTGAAGGTCGACTCGGAGTCAGCGACCTTTGGACTTTCTTTGGATGGTAGATACTTCTTTAGGCGTAACCGAGGATTGAGGGACCTGATTAGAGAAAGGATGAGAAGGGGAAGATGAGAAAGGGAGAAGAAGGGAAGAAGGAGAAGAAGAGTTGGGGGTGAATTTGATTTGATGAGGATGAGGATGATGATGAATGAGTACGTAGATAGGATGAGATTTAAAAAAATTAAAAATAATAATAATAATAATAATAATCAAGACAAGATTCGTGGTTTGGATTTCGAGACCGAGGCGACTTTGCGCCTTCTCCTAGGTGACAAGCTGAATGCTGAATGCTGAAAGGGTGAATGGGGGTGAATGGGTGAAAGGGCGAGAAATGGTGAAAGGGTGAATGATACAATGCATCAATAAGCAACGAGTGTTCCACGTTCCTTAGGATCAGGAGATAAGTACAAGGAAAATTGTTGATAATTGTGATAATTGTGATGAAAATGGAAGGCGGGTCGGATGGAAAATAACCCCCGGATTGCCCCAGACTGTTGGGGACTACGTACTTACGTAGTCTGCTGCATAGATCGAGGTTTTTCCTTTTTCCTGAGAAATTCATTTTAAGGTTATGTGTATCTACAGCTGTGGTAACCGTTTCAAACAAAACGTGGTGCATCTGAAACAGCTCTTGCGACTTTTGTTATTTGCTCCTAATCATGCCGAGTGAAGCTTGGATCTTGGATCTTCTCTCCTAGTACGTTTCTTCCCTCGGAGTCTCGGAGTTGCTATTGGCCAATTGGGCCAAAGATCCCAGTGCTCCGTCCGACTCCGTGCTTAGCGCTTAGCGCTTAGAGCCTGTCAACGAGGTGAGGTTCGAGAATACATTTTTGTTTGATACACTGTTACTACACATTGTGTGAGGTATGAGATCCCCCAGTCGTTTGAGATGCCTTTGATTCCTTTTTTTCTCCTTTGCTTATTGCCAATTGGCTCTTTTGCTCCTTTGTTCATTCGCTCGGAGTGTAGGCTCATGTTCACCTCGTGTTGATCATGAAGGATTGAAGGAAGGATTGAATGAACCAATCAAGCTTCAGCAATCAAGAGTGGGATCAAATCAAATCAAGAGTGGGATCGAATCAAATCTAGTGAGGAAGTTTTTTTTTGAAAGTTGTGAAACCCTTTTCCTTGCGAGTCCTTCATGTCCCACATGAAGCAGGAAAGGGGTACTAGGTAAAGGGTTTAAGACAGGTAGAATTCACAATTCACCCATTTCAAGTTCCTTCCCGCGGTCTCATCCATGATCAAAATTCACGACCCCAAGGCGTGTTTCTCCACAACCGATTGAAGTCAATCCTATGCTGCTGCGGTTTACATGGAGAATGGCTGGCTATAGGTTGGTATTGAAATTTGATGCTCGAGTATAAATAGTCTTCCCTGGTCCCTAGTCAATCAGAGACCAAAACGCACTGATAGTACTACTAGTCTCTCTGAATCTTCCAAGAATCAAGAATCAAGACATCCGAGTCGCAGCAAACGAATAACGAATAACCAATAACGAATAACGCGAAGTTGCAACTTGCTATGAACTTCATACTGGAATCTAGAACTTTCAAGCCCGAAGACAAGGTGCGTTTCTGCGTTTTTTGTTCTTGTTCGTGTGATGAGTTTTAACTAATAGAAAGTCTCATGATATATAGGATTTTCCTATCCTTAGCAAGCCTTTGGGATATGCGTTCGGAACAGATACAGATATAAATCCAAAGTAAGTACTGGATTGGATTGGATTAGCTCTACCCCTCCCCCCCCCCTCACCCCTCACCCCCCTCACCTCCGAACCTCCGAACCCCCCTCACTCATCGTCATCGTCATCGTGTATATTGAGTATATTGATATTTTCTTGGCAGAGACTTCAAGTGGTTTCCGCAACACATGGAGACGGTTATGAACGTGAACTCGGACTCGGACTCCAATGTTGTAGACTCGCCGCAACTTGAAGCTGATGGTGATGAACATTTCAAGCGTCTTCGATCCAACTTGAAGGTAATGTAGAATGGATTCAGTTGGTCTTTTGATTGTGCCTTGGCCTAAATAGGTTTGGACAGACATGGAACTTGAAGGTACTTGATGAATCGCGATTGAACCGAGTGCGGAAGTTGTCCCCGAGTGGTCAGAGTCAGGTTCGATATGAGCTATGCGAGGATCGAGTACCCGAGTACTTGAACTCGAACTTGGACTTGGACTTGGACTCGAACTCGAACTTGAACGCGAACGCGAACTTGAACTTGAACTTCAAATCGAACTTGAACTTCAAATCGAACTTGAATACCAACAACAACAACAACAACAACAACAACAACATCAACAACAACGGTAACAATAACGTTGCTGTTGTCGTTGATTCGGACACACCCCGGAGTGATGATGATGATGACGATCGTTTGCCAGTGGGTGATCGGTTCAACGACTACGACTACGACTCGGATGGGCATGGGCATGGGCATGGTCGACTTGGTGCAGTGTATGGCTTGAAAACGCAGTTGGAGCAGTTGGGGAAGTCTGGGCAGTTGGGGCAGTTTGGGCAGTTTGGGCAGTTGGGACAGTTGGGGCAGTGGAGGATTGATCCGAATCCGCTGAACTTGGCGCAGTGGGACGAGGCACCTACGCCTTCTTTACGGAGTAGGAGGAGTAGGAGGACTAGGAGAACGATGAGAACGATGTCGTTGGCGGATGATCTTAGTAGAACTCGGAAGCAGGTCGTTGGATCGACGTTCGGTGATGTTGGTGATGAAGGTGTTGATGATGAAGAGGTTCTGGGAGGTGTGGGAGGTGTTGGGGGTGTTGATGGCACGGGGGATGATATTCAAGCCACTGGCGATGTTTCTAGTCCCTCGGAAGGGTTATTACCTAGGTCTAGGTCGATGAGTCCAAAGGGTTCACCGAGTCGGAATAATATGTTTTCGCAGGTTGGTATAGATCGAATTGGGGATCGGGATCGGAATCCAGAACGAGATGTAGGACGAGTGGTGGGGGGTCAGAACGTCCAGGTCCAGCCAGCTTTGCAATTACAAGCCCCGGGACACAACGGACACAACGGCTACAACGGATACACTGACCGATACACTGACAGATACAACAGATACAAGGACCCGATGATTCTCAATGTTCAAGTGCACAACAATAATAGTACTGTGTATAATTTTAATAATGCACAAGGGGACGTTAATCATAGTACGAATAATGATGGGTTTTGTTATGCGAGTTTTTGATGGTGATAGTAGTTTTGATGGTGATAGATGGTGATAGATGTGATAGATGGATATGTTTTGTTGTGTTGTGTTTTGTATGTTGTTGTGTTGTGTTGTGTAGGCTGTAGTTACTAGTGAGAGGTTTATGATAGTTATTTATACCTTTACTTCGGTGTTTATTTACTTACTGATATTCTGTTTCGTGCTTCTAGTTCTTGGTCCTACCCGGTCGTCCCCGGTCTCTTTTCTTCTTAGTTTTTGTTTTTGTTTTTGTTCTCAGTAATTCAAGGCTTTGGTCCTTGTAATGTGTATGTAGTACATAGATTGTTGTTATACTTGTACTTGTACTTGTATTTCTTTCTGATGCTGACTACGACTACTGCGATACGGGCTACATACAACTGTAGTAGGTCAACTCAAACTCAAAATGAAATTTTTTGATTCTGAAATGTTAGGTATGGATTAGATGTTCGGTTGGTTATTGTTATTCTAATCGCCATATTGTTCCTGTGGTGCGATGTGAGAAAACTCGAAGCCAAAGTCAAAGCGAAGCAGAAAGTGAAGAACTTGCCTTTACAATTCTTCGCTCCGCATTCACAATCAACATGAACTCTTGCGTCTCCTTTTTTACTTTTACTTTTACCTTTACCCTTCTCCTCCCCCTCCTCTCCCCCCTCCCCCTCCCCCTCCCCTTCCTCCCCCTCCTCCCCCTCCCCTTCTTCCCCCTCATCCTCATCATCAAAATCCGGATCACCACTGTACGAAAACGTGATTTCCTCTCCGGGCTCGATAGCTCGTTTGGAGAAGACGGTGAGGAGAGGGCGTTCGATGTCGTCGATGTCGATGTAGACGGGTGTTAGGGCCGAGTTTGGGTCGCAGGAGTGGTTCTGGGGGGAGGGAGTGAGGGAGTGGGTGAGGAAGGGGGAATAAGGAAGGGGGAAGGAAGGGAGGGGAAGGGGGAGTGAGGGAGGGAGGGAAGGGAGGGAAAAGACGTACGAGGAATCTGGTAAACTGGAATAGAAAGAGAGAGAGTGTGTGTTAGTGTAAAGTCAAAGAGATGTGAGTTGGGTGAAAAGGGGTTACGTTGCCAGCATGATAAGCATCTACGGTGTATTTGGAAGGTCTACGAGAGTGAGAGTGAGAGTGAGAGTGAGAGGTATTGGTATTTTGAGTTTGGGTTTTTGGTTGTTGGTTGGAGTCTAGTTGTTGATTGATGTACCACCAGTCGATATCGAAGAGGTAGGTTCGTCCGAATTCGTCGTATTTTCTGAATGAAGAGTGAGTGAGTGGGGGAGAAATAGGGAGAGAGAGAGAGAAACTAACATAGCTCGTTCCTCACTCTCCTCATGTCCAAGTAATTCACCAGAATATATACCTATAAAAGTCCCTTTCGGAATAAAACAACAAGCGAAAACCCCCCACCCTTTCCTCCTCGTTTTCTGAATCATAATAGGTATTTTCCTCCCCCTTCCAACGACACGATTCAAGCATCGTTCATCGCACCCGCAGAGAGAATTGCATTCGAAGACAGGGAGACCGTTGGATTTGAGGGAATGGGTGGTGGGGTGGTACATGAATCCGGTGATACCGTAGGGGGAGGTGAAGGATTGTTGGTTGAGGTAGCAGGTGCAGTGGGATTTGTTGAGGTGGCATTGACCAAGGAGGCAGTTGCAGCCTGTGAGGTTTGCTCGGGAGGGGGGAGGGACGGAACGGCCGAGGAGCATTTCGTTGGTGTAGTAGAATTCCCAGGGGGGAGTCGTAGGCGTGGGAGTAGTCGTAGTAGCCGTACCCGTAGTAGTAATAGAATCTGGAACAATAACAATAGGAGGAGCAAGCGGCTCGTCTCTACTCGTATTTTCTTGAATCATGGAAGAGTAAACGAGGGTCATTTGGGGATAGGAACGCATTTGGGGGTTGTAGGAGTTGATGTAGTCGTGCATGGTGTGGGTGAGGGTGAGGGAGGAGTAGTGGTGGGGAGGAGGGGTTGAGCGCAGGAGGGAACGGGTGTAGGACCAGGTGAGGATTGGGAAGTTGGCGAGGGTTGGGGGGTGGGGGGTTAGGGGGAGAGAGGAGGGAAGGGGGGAGGAGGGAAGGGGAGAGGAGGGGAGAGGAGGAGAGCTGTGGGGAGGGTAATCTTCATTGGAGGAAGAGGAAGAATATGAATGGAATTCTTCATAAGAGGAAGGGGAATCTGGGCGCTGAGAATAGAGATATGATTATTAGTGATTAATGAAGGAACAAGTAAGGGATACAACTCACGTTTGTTGTATCAACTATATTTTGTATATATATCTACAGAAGGACAAGCGTTGTTAACAAAAGAAAAGAAAAGGAATAAATAGAATAAATGGAATGGAATGGAGTTTTTACTTACTCTAGGATCATTCCCTGAATCTCCCAATTGTTCTTGTTCTTGGACATTGTTGGTACTCTCGTCATTGTCGAAATCAACGTAGTCGAGGGGTGGGAAGATGCTTGGGTCGTCTTCGTCATCATCGTCGTCGACGTTGTGGTTGTGGTTGTTGTTGTTGTTGTTATCGTTGTCGTTGTTGTTGTTGTTGGTGACAAGCGTGTAAGTAGGAGCAGGAAGAGGAGAAAAAGGAAGAGAAAAAGGAAGAGGAAGAGGAAGAGAAGGAAGAGGAAGAGGAGGAGGAGGAGGAGGAAAGGGAAAGGGAAAGGGAAAGGGAGGAGTGCTATGGCTGTTTTGAGTAGTCAAGAAATCGAGAAGATCAAAGGTTTTTTTGGTTTTTGGTTTTGGTTTTGATTTGGGGGAAGAGGTGGAGGAAGAAGAGGAAGAGGGAGAGGAGGGGGAAGAGGAAGAGGAGGGGGAGGAGGGGGAAGAGGGAGTGGGAGGAGGAAGAGGAGGAGGAAAAGAATTGGAGATGGTTTTGAGTTTGGGGAGAGTTGGTTTTGGGTTTGGATTGGGATTTGGATTTAGTTTTGGGTTTAGTTTCGGGTTTGGATTTGGATTGGGATTTAATTTTGGATTTAATTTCGGATTTGGATGAGGAGGTGGTTTACCCAACGCTTTCGATGCACCACTCGCATTCCCAATCCCAATCCCAATCCCACTCTTATTCTTATTATTCTTTTCTTTGATCCGAGGGTGGAAAGGTAGAGAGGGTCGTCGACGACGTGGGTGGTGGTTCTGGTGCTGGTGCTGCTGGGGGGTGGAGGTGGTAGTGGTGGTGTTGGTGGTGGAGGTGGTGGGAAGTGGTGGGTTTTGGAGTGGGGAGTTGGTTGGGTTGAGGGAGATTTTGGATTTGGGTTTGAGTTTGGGGATAGGGATGGGCTTCGGTCTCGTGATGGATTTGGGTTTGGATTTGGAGGAGGAGGTTGAGGGGAAGGAGGAGGTTGAGGAGGAGGGGAAGGTGGTGGTGTTGATGTTGGTGTTGGGTTTAAATCCTTTGAGACTGTCCTTTCCTTTCCGTCGATAAGTGAAATTAGCCTGTCCGGAGACAAAGAGGGCATCAGCGAAGGATTGGAGCCATTCTCTGTCGTTCTCGTTCTCATTCTCATTCTCGTTCTCGTCCTCATCCTGGTTTACTGAGCCTTTTTCCTTTGCTTTTCCTTTTTCTTTTTCTTTCCCTTTCCCTTTTTCCTTCCCTTTCTCCCTTTCCTTCCCTCTCCCTTTCCCTCTCACCCCAGAAAGACGCTCAGAATCACTACCACTACCACTACTACTACTACTACTACTACTGATAATGATAGGTTCCACGAACGACTTGGCTTTAGCCCTTCCCTCTTCCGACTCGCTGTCTGTTATGATGATGATCACAGATGGGGATGGGGATGGGGATGGGGATGTACGTCGACGACGTTTGGACTCATTTTTGTTATCGGCGGCATCGGCGATGAGGAGTGTTTCTTCTTCTTCTTCTTCTCTGAGGCGTTTTTTATTGAGAGTCGAGGGAGTTTTGAGAGTCGAGGGAGTTTTGAGGGTCGAGGGAGGGGAATGTGGGAGTGGAGGGTAGGGAGTTGTTGAGGGAGTTGAGGGAGTTGGATGAGGATGGAAAGGGATTAGAGTCGATGTACGATGAGGTTCGAGTCCCTCGTCTGATTCATCCTCGTTTGTTGATTCTTCTGATTATAGAAAAATTTTAGACATGAGTCATAATTATCTCAATAACCTTACCAGAGATATATTCCCAACTAGGTCCAGGTGAAGCCATCGTTTCAACTCTCTAAAAGGTTCTAAAGTTCTGTTTGCCAAACATACATACTGTCATGTGATTATTATACTAACTAAACATTCTTCTTACTCTTCTCCTCCTCTTCCTCCTTCTCTCTCCTCTTCTCCCTCCGTTCCCTCCCACGCGTAATCATCCCTTTCGGCTCCAACTCTGCAAAAACATATTTACACAAAACCTCAATCACATAACACCCCACCAAATCCAAAATCATCGATAACGTCAGTTTAAATTTAAACTTGCCCTCCATCTCGACTATCTGTAACCACCGATTCATCTCTGGCATGAAATCAGTCGCTCCGCAGAATGCGACGGCGCTGGCTCCTACTAGTCCGTAGAATAAGGCAGAGTTTTCTCGGATTCCTTCGCGGAATGGTCGGCCTTGGAAGTTGATTGCGAATGTGGAGACTTGTTGGGAGAGGCCGAGGAGGTAGATTGCTGTGTTGAGTAAGGAAGGTTCGAATTTCGCTTCAAGGTCAATCGTGGCTGCCCTATTTCAAGTTGAGGAAAAGATGATAAACGATTAGAAGAAAACGCACGGTGGTTCATAAATATGCGCGAGATCAGTTATATACACCAATGTCCCGATATGCAACGCAAACTGCATCAACACTGACAAAAGCACGTATAGGTTGAATATATTCCCCAACGGTCTCTCTCGTGATAGTTTCTCCACAGGCTACCAAACAAAAACAAGAAATCAAAACCTCAAATCCAAATCCAAAACTAGAAACGCAATTTGCAACTCACCTTTGCACGAGAAATACACAAAAAACAAACAGACATCAACATCCCCGTAATCGTCACTTGATAATCTCCGAATTTTATCCCATCTAGGTATTGCACGCTTAGACTGTAGGCTGTGATGAGACAGTTGAGTGCTAGGATTTTGTACATCTGGATCGTCGCGACTAGTGTGCATCGTCCTTGACGGATAATGTGGGTCACTAGAAAAAGGGAAGTTTTATAACAAAGGATAAAACGGAAGATAAAAGAAGACCGACCAGCAGAAACATGAGATAGTTTAGAGGTAAACGGCGCTGCACAAGATGCGTCTCCAAGTTTAATCTTTGGAACCTCATCCTCCCCTTCCATTTCCGCGAGCTTGTCTGTTATACCCGCAAGATCAAACTGCAAAAAAAATGAGATAAATATTACATCCATTCACGTGTTGAGACCCCACCTTCTCCATAGGATTCTTCTTCCTAGCCTCAACCTGACTAACCACCGCATCCTGCTGAGCCTTGACCGCATCCGGAAACAAATGCGCAATCGCCTTCGGCACTGGAGGCGGAGGCTGATTAAACCTCGCCGAAATCTTCAACTGACTCTCATAAACCTGTCTCACCCTCTCCACCCTCCCCCTCTCCGCAATCTTTTGCAAATCCTCAACCGTCCCATCCAACAACGCAACCCCAATATGCGCCTGTTTCAACGCCCCGACATCATTCGTGCCGTCCCCAGCCATGAGGGTGATGTAACCGAGCGATTTGAGAGTGGTTAGGATTGTTTCTTTTTGAGAGGGTGAGACTCGGGCGTACACCCAGGTGTGTTGGACGAGAGTGTTCCATGTGGGTGTGTGTGCTTGGAATTGTTTCATGGCTGCACCGGTAACGCAGATGTCGTATTGATCAAACAGGGAGGTGTCGAGTGGGGCAGAGGGATCAACTGGGATCACCTTGTGTTCGTCGACGGTTCGGAAAGTCAGGTCTGGAATTAGAGGGTTCAATAATGGAATAGGGTTAAATCGGGAACACAAACCTCGTTCATCCCGAGCATCCTCTTTCAAATCAAGAATAAGAACCTCACGATCGACAATCTCGACCGTCTTCGCAACGTGCACCGCAGTCAGTGGGTTGTCTCCCGTGATCATAATGCACTGGTTCCACAAGTGAGTAACACAAACTTCAAAAAGAAAAAAACATACACGATGCGAAGAATCTGCCAACATTTTAAGCGCAGCGATTGCATCAGGCTTCAACGGACAGTGGAACACGAGGAAACCTGCAAATGTCAATTCACTTTCGATACTCTCTCGAGAAAGTTTGTTGATCTTTTTGAAAATATAAACTTCCGAGTTGGAAAAAAAATTAGGTTTTATTTCTCACCTTTTCGCCATTCATAAATTCCATCTCCTTGACAGCAAGTGCGAGGACACGACTTCCTTGTCTTGTATATCCTTTATATATATCGTCATATCGAGAGGGTACGACTCCGAGCATCCCTTTGATCGTTTCAGGCGCACCCTTGACCGCGACGAGTGTCCGGTTCGTGTTCGCACCACTTCCTCCCATCACAGAAGGCCCTTGGAAAGTAGACAAGGTACACATCCTCTTCAAAGCTGAACTGAACTGGAACCGGCGTCGAATGGTCAAGGACATTTTGTTGTTGGCTTGGAGTGAAGAGACAAGATCGTCTGTGGAAAAAAAAAAAGTCAACGAGAGAGAATCGGTTGAAGGGGAGGGATTATGTACTTTTGCCTACCCCCCAATCCATGTTTTCCAGTGTTGTTTTCTCCATTGGGTCACCGACGATAGTTCCGTCATCGAGTCGGACTAGCGCATGTGCAGCGGCGAGACAGAGTGTAGTTTCCCGTGCCACCTCGCGGACATTGACCAACGACATCGGGTCTTTCTCACTACATCGCTCAACCCCGGTTAGCCATCGAACGAATCGAGCGGCTGATCCTTACCTGACGCCTGTCACCCCTTCAAGAACCAGATTCTCGGCGGTTATAGTCCCCGTCTTGTCGAAACAACACACATCAACACGTCCAGCAAACGGAATCCGGAATGGCTCAGTGCAGAAAATCGCTGTAGAGTTTCATAGTTTAGATGTTCAGAAACTTGGGATTACAAAGGGAAGTTGTGTACCGAATTTACTCAAAGCCACAAGACTTGCATTGACCGCGAGAGAAAGCTCCATTGGAAGTTCCGGAGGGACGACACTAGTGATAATCAGAACACAGTCCAAAAGCAACTTGCTCTTTTTCAAATCCCGTTCGATTCCTGGAAAAGCGAAAAATTTCAAGTGCTGCTCTCGGAAATCATAGATTCATATGTTACCTTTGACCCAGACATAGGCACTAGCAGCGATAGCAAATATTAATAAGAATCCAATAAAGAGGAACGATTCGAGATTGTTCGCTGATACTCTTTCAGTAGAGAATATCATCGTACGGACCTGGCGAGTGTCAAGTCAGTGGGAGGGATTGAAAACTATGCTTAAACGCACCAATTGTCCTTGAGCAGTACCAAACCCAGTTCTAAGGACAACGCCCAAACAACCACCATCAGGAGTTTTCAACAAAGGTTCCGGCACGCCGTCAGCCACTGAAAAAACGATGAGCGAGAACAGAGAAGGCTGTTTGGTCAAAAAGAGTACCAGCTGAAGATCCATTGGCTTGAAGGACCTTGGTTCCGCTAAAAACCACACGACCCTTATGAGCACCGTCCGCATCAAGACCCACTCCACGTTCTAATTCGTCTACTAGCAGATCGACACCCTCCTTCACCAGCGGCGTACTTTCTCCTGACAACATGGCTTCGTTGACAATCACTTGCCCATGTAACAGTAAGATATCAGCGGGTACTGTGGTCTCCTCTTGTGAATGAGCTTCCTTGATTTCCTTGATTTCCTTGACCTCCTTCTCTTTTCTGTCTCTGGCTTTGGCATCGGAAGGTTTGTTATGTGAATGCTGCCGGCGGTTGACGCTGACGACGTCGCCTGGTAGAAGACTTTCGCTCGATATCTGTTGCCATTTTGCGTCGCGGTAAGCGAAGATAGGGTAAGGTGTAACCGACATGGTTCTAAACTCTGTCAGAGTCCGAACTCGCTATTTGCCAGATAAGTCACAATGGACGGGATTTCTGATATCAAGGCTCACCTGCCAAACGACAGTGCATTCGAATACAACCAACATGAACAGCGTGAAAAGACTGTAGTACCAGTACTCATCGAGACACCAAAGTGCAACGCAAAAGATCTGTGTGTGCGTCAGTGTGGAGAACGATTCACGGTAAGAGCTTTCACATGCCTGAAACACGAAGAAGGGTGCGGTTGCATGCTCCGAAAAAAGTTCGGTAAAAGATGGGATAGGGATATTGAACTCATTCAGGCCATAGAGTTCCTTCAACTGTTCCGCCGTTCGGGAAGAAAGCCCAAACTTGAGATCTTGGGGTTTGAAGAATGACTCGAGAGGAGGATTGCCTGAAGAAGGATACGGAAGTTTGATGAATGTGACGGTTCCGGATGAGTTGCTTGCGACGCTATAGGCGTCCCTCTGATAGTTGAAAGTATATGACGATACGTTTTTGGCATCTTTCTTGATTAACGGGACAATTTCTCCTTTGCCTCTATGGACTTCTGGAACGATATGTATGCAATCTGCTTGCTCAATGGAGATAGCCTGTATCACTATCAGTAAGCCAAATTTGAGAGAGGAAACGAATTTCGCACCTTGGTCGTTTCAATCCAAGCTTTGGCGCCTGTGCTCCAGCGAGTGACGAGGAAACTTAATGCGTGGCCTGAGCCTAGAGTAACACATGCGAGAAAGGTCCACTCTTCACTGACGAGCCATTCATCGTACTTGACGTAGTAGGCATAGGCAAGAACCGGGTATAAACACAGAAAGGGGACAGTATAGAGATACGTGTACCACGGCAACGATTTATGTAGACTAGCTCGAGAAACTTCGGGCGAGTCTACGGTAATAGAGACCCTGTAGCAGCATTCAAAGTCAGGTTTTGAGTAGCAGGTCGAAACTCACATATCGTCGCAATGTTCAAAAAAGGCGTAAAGTACGCGTGCGCGTACCTCGCTGACGGGCTCGGAGAAAAGAGATGGCTGGTTCCGGGCGCCTAAGAGAAATGATGTGTACAGTAATCCCTGCACGTGGCTTGGTGTGCAATAAAGTCATGTGCCAGTTTTTTCCTGTGTGGCTTAGGTACTGTACAGTTTTGGTCTTATATCTGCTCTCGACCTTTCCTAACGATCTCGACACAATGGTTAGTGCTTAAACTCACCGCTATGCTTTACTCTGGAGGCTGATACGTACTTGCTCAGCCGAAGGAAATCAGTGACATCAAACAGTTCCTTGAAATCTCAAAACGCAAGGATGCCTCCCGTGAGTTCCTTGTATTCTTCCTGCCCTCACTTCATTTTATCGTGCGTTTAGAGGCCCGCATAAAACGAATCGCTGCCAAGGGTCGCGGCGGAAAGGTTCAGACAAAGTTCAAGCTAAGATGTTCACGATACCTGTACACCCTGTCGCTCGATGATCCCGAAAAGGCTGAGAAGCTAAGACAGAGTCTTCCCCCTGGTACCGTGATTTTATCCCTGGGTGGGCTTATATAGTACTCACTTTACTGCTAGTCCTCAATGTCATCGAGGTGGGCAAAAAGTAGCTTGGTTATTTATCAATTTTTGGATCGCTGGGCGGAGTCGACATTTACAATCTTCCCTCAATAAATGGTTGTTGCGCGACAGTCGATATAGGACGTACGCATATGTATACTATACGCTGGGTTTCAAAAAACTTATGCACTATATGCCTCAATAATGACCATGCTACCTCCCAACTTTTTTTCAATGCGTCAGAAAAACATAGAATCTATTCATAGATAAGTCCGCCGTTTCTAGGTTGGAAATTTACACTGTGAGGCTGTTTGAGAGCAAGCCGAAACTCAGGGCTGCAATCGACAGTTGGTGTACACAGCCTTTTTCAGTTCTGATATAAAGCAATTACCCCGAGCCAAGGACTAACTTGAGGCTGCGCCCCGAATTTCTCTCTTTCTTGCCCCTGGTTTGGGTTGAGTCAACGAATCTCTGGGAGATCGTTCACATTTTCAGCATTTTCAAGCAATGGCTAATATATCTCGAGCTCGACTGTTCTGTTGCGTTCTGGCTCCGGTCATTGGAGTACTCGTACGTATCAACCAATCGAATACACTAGGCGTAGTCTTTTCTGATTTCTTTCAAACAGGCCGCCTCGTATCTATGTATTATTAGTGGAATCATTATTGCAATCACTGGTTGGTCGCAAGTGCATCTCGCTGGAGCATACCCCATCCCTGCCGCGTATTCTACTGCTCTTTATTTCCATGCACTCATTTTCACGCTGCTGGGTGTGGTGGGAATTTACGGGTGTGTACGTGTCTTATACAAAATTGTTCTCTATTCAACAGTCCACAGAGTTGTAGCAGCATCTTTAAAGCGACCTAGCCTTATCCTTGGATACCTGATTCTCCTCGGCCTGCATCTCCTTTTGAGTTTCGGCGGCGGCGGCTTTTTGCTGCTGATGATCAACCGTAGTCCATCCCAAGACGAAATCACTGCATGTTTATATCAGAATTCCAACGATCCAGTGGCCGCACAGTTCTGTTACAAGCCCATTGCGATCCCACAGGGAGTAGCAGTGGCCCTTTATGTTCTCTCTTGGATATTGGAACTTTGTAAGAACTTTGGCCACGAGTATAGCCTGAGGCTGACATTCTTGTATCCAGATGCTTGCGTCATGATTTTCTCTTACCTCGAAGAACTGAAGCAACGAGCTGCAAACCCAGATTTCGAAACAAAGCCCCGACGGCCTACTGGGTCCGTGAACGCAGCGACCATCGGTGAACCGCGCCCAATCCCAAATTTCAAACCGGCTACCATGGATAGTCTGATGAGTAGTACTGGTTACCCCATCTCTATCATCGATGGTTTCGGCCGCGTTGAAATCAACGTTGGAGCATCGCAAGAGCCGCAGGGTATCGCTGGCGGCGTTCAGCAACATACCTGGGGGGATGGATTGGTGACACCACGAAAGCCACCCAGCCCTCCCACGACGCCTGTGACACCATCTCGACCTGATTTCTTATCAGGTATGAAGCCGCTCTTGTTGACGTCGAAACCTGCGACCTCGAGTCAGCCCAACAGTCCACACGTCATTCCCCCTATCGAGATATCGACATCGCCTCTGCATCCTCCATACGGTCTGGGTTCCGCAGGCCTTAATACCTCGTATGCGTTTTCTAGACCTTCCAATGCATTTGGATCGACAGCCCCAGTACCAATACAGGCGTCGTTCACGAGTGGGAACGGTTCGGATAACCGGTTTTAGTGTCGTTAGCTTGTTTCTTGAATGAAAAAACTTCTGTCCATCTTAATATTCGACATGGAAATGACACTCCGAGAGATAATAGGTACAAAGGCAAAAAATCTCAAATTACTTTCTCAAGAATACGCAATGATTCAACTCAGTGATTGCATGTCGAGATGGACTAAAATTTAAAAGTAGTTCGATCTATAACAGTCCAAAACTAAAATCCAAGAATGTTCTCTCTTCCTATATATGCCTTATTGCACTTTGGGTGAAAGTCTGACATGGGAGTTTGGATGGTACGGATATAGGATTATTCATACCGCCCGCCATCCATACCGCCCGTACCTCCTTTGAGCTCATCACCACCCGCACCAGGATTCGCCATACCACCCGCACCAGGATTAACAATACCACCAAGAGCACTAACAGCGTCCGCGGCGGATTTGATAGTGCTCAGCGTCTCAATAGCAAGATCTGTTTTCCCAGGCTTTTTAGGCGTTCCTTCCTCACTGGCAGCTGATTCAGGACTAAGAGCAGGGCTAGGTTCGTTTGGGTGCGCAGCCTTTTCCTTCGCTTCCTTCTCCTTCGCCTCTTTCTCTTTCTCTTTCTCTTTCTCTTTCTCTTTCTCTTCCTCCTCCTTCGTTATGGGCGCACCAGGCTGCTCTCCTGGAATCGGGGGACGAGCAGGAGTCTCCCCCAGCTTCTTCTCGGCCTGGGATCCCGAATGAGGCCCGAGAAGAGAGGTATGCTGAGCAGGATCGACCTTCTTCTCCTCTGCCTTCACTGTCTCGCCTGCCGTATGTAAAGTGGTAGGATTGTGCTGCTCTAACTTGGCGCCGGGTACTCCCCCAGTATGAAGAGCGTTGGTTACTGGGCTATTTGTAGCAGCAAGTTGGGCTGCCGCCTTCGCCGCCTTCGCAGTTTTGGACTTGCGACGACGCCGATAGATATCAGAAAATCTGGAAGTGGAGTCTGACACAACCTGCGCCTCTAATTTGGGAGAGTTTCCCAAGATATTGTGAGAGGATTCTACTGCATTGCTACGAGCGTATATGGGATCAATGGCGGGAGCGGCATTGGCGGCCAAGGAAAGACTGATAGCTACAAAGGGAATGAGAGATTGGAAATGCATGTCGAGGCAATTTATACTGGACAAGGATGAGCATCCACAGCCAGGAATCAAGAGGAAATTAAATCACCCACCAAAAAGCTAGGTGTTGAGAATTATCAAGTAGAGAATGAAGGTATTCTGCAGCCGGACCAGCCGGGTTAAGACAGATTGCAAGGATGGAACAGAAAAGCACCAGGCTCTCTAGGGAGCCATTTTTTCAGCCTACGTTATGTTATATAGCCTGAGGGGTCGCCGGTATTGCCTGGTATCGCTTGGGGTCCTGGTCCATAATTAGCCAATCCGACGCACGACCGACGGAGGCTGGTACGGAACATGATTAGCTCTTCCTTTCGCACTTTCACTGTTCATTTGACCTAAGTTACTTCTGACTTTCAAGGAGCAGTGGCCTGCAGAGCGCATTTCTTCACCTCTTTCGGCAACGAGGGGGGGACGGAACGGGCCAATTGCAATAAGTCTCCTGCCTTACATTTGTTGTCGCTAGTATCTGGGAACGAAATTGATAGGCTGTGTGATGGATTCTCGAGACATGAAATTTCTGTTTCCGCACAATTGGAGCAGTTTTGCGTCCTATCCGATTGATTATGATATTACTAGCGGTGAATAGATTATAGAGCTGCATCGTTTGAAAGTTTTAGGCCCCGTTCTGTAACCACGATATGATAGTGCCAATAGATAAATGATGTGATAAGATTATATGTAATCAATTTTGTGATAGATGTGTGATAAGCAAAAAATAAAAAAGATCATCAAAAGACATGTTTTGTACCTTCTCCTGCCATGGTACATTTGCACTCAGACAAGTCTGTAATAGCCAGCAGACAGCATTGAGACCAAAAGAAGAGAGCTCAGGTTTTTTGCTGCCTTTTGAGCATCCCATTGAAAGAAAAGATAGAGAGAAAGGGAAGTTTGTGAAAGTTTGGTTCTCGTATTTTTGCGGAACGGCCGATAGCGGGAAACCAGGAATTTTTACGATAAGAATCTTAACGTATCGGAATAGATAAATTTGGCAGGGATTGGCTACTTATCGTATCGTGGTTACAGAACAGGGCCTTATTAATGCATCGAAAAAATTCGAAGACGTAAGCCAGATTGTTTATGGTGTGGCTGTGTCAAATTTCCTTCTCATTCACTTCAATGACTGCCGAACGAAAACGAAAACGAGAGGAGAGCTTGAGCTCTCGCAAGGTAGTAGCTGAACCTCTGCCTTATATTTCCAGTAATCTGATCATATACATACTCTACAGCTCAAAAAACTACCTCCGGCCATTGAGAATGACGATATTTCTGCACAAGATACCTATGAATCAAGTGATATGCAAGAAGATGAGTGGAGCAATGCGGAAAGTGACAACGGTGAAGATGCGGACTGGGGAGGCATCTCCTATGAAGCAGAGAAATCTGTCCGTTCTGGCAAAAGATCAACAAAGCCCACTGGAGAAGAGATTCGTGCTATCAAAGACGCAACTGATCTGTTTCGCTCAAATACGTTCAAATTGCAGGTAGAAATCCTTTCGAAGGAGCCTGAACTTGCCCCATATTAATGAGATATCTAGATTGATGTGCTTCTACCGAATATCCAACCAAAAACAAAACGAAAACCTCCATTAGAGCGGTTTCTACTTTCCCTTTACACTTTCCTCTCCGGTCTCTCTGATGTTCCTCCAAAACACCCTTTGGAGGCTGCAAGGAATTTGTTGAAGGAAGGCGTATCTGTACCGTTTCCGACCCCGCTTCCAACTGAAGAGACTCAATGGAAAGTCGCGTTTGCTAGCCCGAGTGATATCACTGTTGTCGGGAGTTGGGCAAACAAAACCTCGGTGAAAGGACAGGGCAGATCTAGCTTTGGAGTAGATTTAGCGGTGGAGATGCCCTCCGTGAGTTATTGTTCTTTCGGGATTGAAAATCGGTTGACGAGTTTTCAAAGAGCCTATTTCAAGAGAAGGATTACCTCAATGGCCGGTTCTTCCATAAAAAGGCTTTCTACCTCGCGACGATTGCTGCAGCTATTGCGAATCCCAACAGCGGATTGAACGTCGATGTATCATACATATCGACCAACGACGATCCACGCTTGACAAAGTTAATTCTGGAACCAAAAGCTGGTTCGTTTCTGTACCCTTTCTTGTTGCAGTTGCTTTCGTTTACCTCGAGGAGTGCACAGATGGATCCTCAACTGATTTTACTAAACTGAACGCAAGAATTAACATCATCCCTACAATCTCTCCGACAGAGTCACCTATTCCGCTTCATCGGCTATCGCCTGCACACGCTAACATGCGGATTACCCCCGAGTCGGCATCAGCATCCTCTTCATTTTCAGATAAGCAAATCAAAGATTCTTCAAATCTACCCTCACCAATGTACAACAATGCTTTGCTCACCTCTTTCGTCCCAAAATCGTATCTCCTTTCCGTACACGCTATACAGCAGATCGCTCCAGGTTTCAAGGATGCCTTGGCTTTGATTCGCGTGTGGGCCAATCAGAGGGGGTATGGCGAAAGTGGAGGACAGGCGGCTGGAATTTCTGTACGAGGGTTCGACGGCAAGGGACCCTGGTGGGCCGCACTGTTGATGTATTTGATTCTAGGTGAAGAGCCAACTAGTGCTGGGGGGAAATTCGGGGTACATGGGAAGAGAAAACCACTTGGTAAGGGGTTAAGTTCGTATCAACTCTTCAGAGCGGCGTTGGATTTTCTAGGTAGGTGGAAGTCTCATTCTTCTTGTTTCATAGTGGAATTGACTTGTTGGCTCCAGCCAACCACGACTTTGAGAACGAACCTGTGTTTGTGAAAGCTGAAGGAGGACATCGAGTGAGCCTTGATCTATCTTCATATCTATGTCAATGTAGCTGATTGTATATTCAGTACACTCCAGACGAATACTCATCAAACCACGATATGGTCTTTGTAGATTCCTCGTCGACGGTCAACCTTCTCGCTGGCGTTCCCACAGGATCTATGAAGCTTGTAAGTCGGTTCAATACCTCAGGTGTCTTCATTGACCAATGTGTTTTCTTTTAGCTGGGAAATGATGCTCGAAGGACACTGGAAACGCTCGATGACAGTTCAACTGATCCATTCCCGGAAGTTTTCCTCGTGGATCATAGGGATTTACAAACACGATTCGATGTTGTAATCAAGTACATTCCACCGCTAACTCACCGGCTACAAAATATCTTAACTAACAAACCTTCTATCTTTCGCTCAGCGTTGACCTATCTAAAGCAAAATCACGAAAATCCAATTTTCATCAAACACTCGACTTGGGCTCAGCATCCAATGCCATTCTATCTTCCGTCTCTTCCGTCCTCACCCAAGCTCTAGGGAACCGAGTGCAAGCAATTGGGATCTTACATCCTACCCCAAGTACTAGACCACTATCCCAAGCTCACCCTTTAACATCACACATAATCCATATTGGATTGATTTACAATCCCCTGCACGCTTGGCGGCAAGTCGATCATGGTCCGAATCCCGCTTCAGGCCCAGATCCAGTCTCTGTAAAGAAATTTCGAGATTTCTGGGGTGACAAGGCAGAGTTGAGGAGGTTCAAGGATGGGAGTATAGTGGAGAGTGTGGTGTGGGACGTGAAGACCGTTGACGAGAAGACATTGATCCCGAGGAGGATTGTGGCGTTTGTGTTGGAGAGGCATTTTGGAATCGGGGAGGAGGCGGTGAGGGGTTGGCAAGAGGGGTTTGATAGGATGTTGAGGCTCCCAGAAAGCGTTTCGAGATATTATGTTGGTGCAGATGGTGCAGGAGTGGGGGTAGGGTTTAAAGCTGCCCTGGGAGCATTTGATAGCGTGGTCAAAGCCATTAAAGCGCTTTCTGCCGACGAAGGGAATGCATTGCCGTTGTCGGTCATGAATATCAGTCCTACCTCGGAATCGTTGAGATATACAAGCGTCTTTAGCCCCGTTCCTCTCCCGGACTCTATTGCTTCGGTTCTTCCTGCAAATGCGCGGTATTTGAACCCAACAGAATTCGTTATCGAGTTTGAGAGGAGCTCAAGGTGGCCGGATGATCTAAAGGCTATCCAGAAAGTGAAGTTGGCATTCCTGGAGAAGCTTGCTAGGGATCTGATGGGAACGGTCAAAGGGCTGAGAGCGACTGTCATTGCGGGTGACGTTGAGGGGATGGACGAGAGCGAAATAAGAGATGTTGCGAGGTTAGAAGTTATCACAGAGGAAGGGTGGGCATTTGTTGGAAGGATATGGCATGACAGAGAGGCGGTTTTGCTTGATAGAGTCATCAACGATACAGCATCGACTCTGCCACATGTCGCCCATAAAGACAAATCTCAACGGCAAGGCAGGAATTATCATTCAGCCATCCAGGCTCGTGAAGCTTATACTCGGCTTTATCTTCACGCGCCAATGCACCATCGAGCGATTGCAAAATTGTGTCATCATTTTCCTGCGTTTGCTGGAACTGTGAGGATCGCGAAACGGTGGTTCGCGGCGCATTGGCTGTTGGGTGGCACTGATGGTGCAGGATATGTGTCGGAGGAAGCGGTGGAGTTACTTTGTGCAATGTTCTTTGTGAAGAGAGGTTGGGAGGCAGAGGTTGATAGGGGAGATGAGGATAAGGATGTGAGGGGAGTCGAACAGATGGTGGTTCCGGGGAGCAAGGAGCGTGGATTCGCTTTGCTGATACAATTTCTCAAGGATTGGAAGTGGGATGTGCGAGGAGAGGGAATCCTCGTACCTTTGTATGGGTCGTCAACTGTCCCGAACTCTAAGCAACCCAAAGCGGTGGCTGCTTCAATCAGTACAGGAGTGTGGAAAATTCGAACGGCAATGGATGAAGAAGGCGGAATTTGGACGATGTTCGGACCAGATGCGATTGTTGCGAGACGGGTGAGGGCGCTGGCGCAAGCTACATGGAAGTGTTTGAAGGAAATGGAGACGAGTGCTTCGAGCGAGAAGGGTGTTGTTTTGGTGAGTGATCAATTTTTTCGTTCCAATTTTTTTGCCTCAGTGCTCATCTACCATAGTCCATATTCGACCATCCCACCGACGACTACGATGTTATCATCGATTTGGATCGTGCACTCCTACCGAGATATCATCAGAATGTTTCTTTAACTGCTTCTCAGCTTTTACAAATTCCACGGCGAAAGCAGTTTTCGAACGACGACGAACTCGCTGCTGCCTCAAGCAGGGAGATTAGACCTGGATTTGACCCCGCGATGTTGGTGTGCAGAGATTTGAAGGTGAGCGAATGTTTCTCTCTATTCTTTCATCGTATATCGCGTCATGAGTCATTGCTCAATTTCAAAAAACAAAGCGTATTTATCAGGACACTTTCCGTATATTCCATGATTGCTTTGGTGGGGATCGGTTCGGGATCGTGTGGGATCCTTCGTTGAAACAGCCACGACCTTTCAGGGTGCTTGGGGGTTTCTCATTTTCTGCGGAGTCACAGGTGAGTCCTATCATTACATTCAGACATTGTTTCATGAATACTTGTAGGACAAACAGGTCACAGGGAAAGTTGACAAAGGAAGTAAGAGGGATATGGTAGTTTTAAATGAGCAGGGTGTGTTGGGCGAGCTTGAAAGGTTGGGAAGGGGAATCGTCAGTGGCATAACCATTCATGCTCGATGATGGATAATGCCAATGATCTTGCTCAGCTTACTTGATGATGACTTACTCTGAGCTCATTCCGTAGTGACTCAGTTTTGGTGTCCAGTCATCAGTCGTAAAGCGGTTCCGATACTATGTCGACAAAGTGAGGCACAAGCCAACCACAATGTTCAGCGTTGAATATGAAGGTAGATTTCATTCATTACTCCGTGCTCGTGGTTGATCTGCGCAGTGCCTTGGTTGGTCTAGACTTTCATCTCCTGCATGAGCACTGGTTTATCAAATTTCCAAAGTTATTGCCAGTAGTCTCCATGCCTTTATTGATTGACTGCAGACAGTTTATTCTCAACCTGAGAAACTTGGTTGGCTTCCAATCATCATTCGGGAATTAGAAAAAAGATTCAACGAGCAGATTTAGTTGCTGATAGTACCCAAATCACTGAGGTGATCGCTGTTTCTGATAAATGTAATGTATTTTAGTATTTCAACTTGAGCAAAAATGCATTTGAAAGATTGTTATGATCGTGTCGGTAGGGATCACTAAGGAGAGGGGACGCGAAGTTAATCGCGATGACGAGAGTTCTTTGCGAAGATGTGTTATGATCGTGTGACAGGGATCATATATGCAAGGGAACAGTCCAGGTCGAGATAACAAACTAAAACTAAATAGAAAAGAACTAACAAGAAGAATGTCAAAGGAACTTCGTAGCAGAGAATGACAGCCAACCAATATTCAGAGTTAAGAAGTCTTTCCCTTTGTTTCTTCCAACGTTTCCAACACCGAAAGCTCGCTTCATGTACTATACTCAAGCCCTTCAAATCCTCCAAAACCTTCGAAATCTAAAAACGCTTCTCCATTCTCGAAATTCCTTATGACGAGTGCTTCAATGATGAGGCGCGGCTGGTCTTCGTCCTTTCCATCTCCTGGGCTCTTATCGGTGGCTTCAGAGAAAAACGAAACAACTAGATTAGAGTGGGAACGCATTTAATTGCAGAATGGGGACTCACTTCGTGTTCCTCCAATTCCTGGGCGGTCTTCTCTGTTTGCCTCATCATGATGGCGAACATGTATACCAATAGCTTGATATTGATTCTGATATCCGTTCGCCCGCATGAATGAGCGGTGATCTTCATTCTTCTGATTTGTGCTCGCTCCCATTTGAACTTCCACCTTAACCTCAGTGCTCGTATGAATGTCAGCTCGACCTCTGTCGTCAACATCCACTCGCACAACATTAGCGTCTGCGACTACTATATGACCGTGGGTGTGAGCAATCTTCGTCTCCGTATTGATATCTAGAGTCGTCGACACAACAGCATCGCCATCAACACCGTCATTGACGTTCAAAGTGTTTACACCAAAAACGAAGTCGTCTGATGAAGTGACTGCAGGGGGAGTACGAGCACCCTCGCTTACTTCAGCCTCAGTTTTCTTCATGTGAACAGATAGCGTCTTCTCATCCCTGGTCTTCTCTGCCCTTTGTCGATCTCTGGCTTCTATCCTGGTTCCTCTACCACCCCGTGTTACCTTCATGACATTGTGAGGTGGAGCAAGCTTGTTGGCATGTCCGTTGATGTTAGTTCGTGTTTGGACTTCATCGACACTGCAGGAGGATATGTGAGGTGAAATGGTGTCAGAAGAATGAGTGGAATGGCTCGAGCTTGAGCTTATATTGCGAACACTGTGAGTTTGTGCGAGTTTTCGAGCATATTTATGTGTTTGTGTACGAGAACGTGTACCCCCGACTCCATTCGGCTGATGCATAGTCATCAGTATGAGATTGCAAAACATTTTTTTTCAAAGTACTAACTTGATGATGAACATGTTCAGCACGATGTGTGTTACTACCTTCCTTGTCAACGTGAGCATGATCTGCGCTCGTCAAGCCCAATACTTGTCCTTGTTGATTGAGCTCATATTTCTTCCTTCCCTTCTCTTTCCTCTCCTTCCTCAATTTGCGGTAGTATTTCCCGCCGGACTTATCATCAAGCGAAGCCAATACAGAGTCATTCGAAGAAGACGTCGGGGAGTTCGAAGAGGATGAAGACACTGTGTTTCCAGTCCTAATCCTCGTTCGGACTTTGACAGGGCTCGGTTGAAACACATCATAGATATGTAGGTTACCCAACACACTAGGTGCGGTTTCAGAGTCCTGATTGAGATTTTCAAGGGTATCTAAAATGAGAGGTCCAGGAACATCGCCTTCGACGACCCGAGTACCTTCGGCACCTCTTCCAAGCCTTATCTGTCTAACAACCCATACTCTCGCTCCGAGCTCGCTGGCCATTTCGCTCAAGACACCGATTGTCTCCTCCATATCCTTCCTCCCTAGTCCAACAAGCTCTCCATTATCGCCTACACCGAGCTCGTACAAAGCCCTGCCGCCACCCTCGAGTAGCCGCCATTTTAGCTGAGTAACAAGCCGAGTAAATCGGGCGGGAGATGGGTGAAGAAGCCGAAGTTTATATTCTATTGAGCCGTAGTCATTTTCGGGAGGAAGTGAGGGGAGAAAAGCGGGGATGATCTTTTTCTCGTCGAATTGAAGAGAAAAGGTGGAAAGTGGAGGGGTGAATCGGACATCGTACCAAGGCTCAATCTCGCCGGCCAATAAAGGAGGAGTTCGACTGTTGATTGGAGTGCTAGTCCTGGACAATTCGATAATAGATTCCCAAGGACTAGGTACCCTGGGGCTTTCAGATTCGTCTTCTCCAAACATTTAGTGTTTATTCTGTAAGTGCTTCTTTGCGATAGATAAGTACGTGGGTATCTTGTTGGCTCCTGTGTCTGGTATCTTCGTAGAGTTGAATCGGTAAAGGGTTGTTCAGAAGTATTCAACCACGTATTCGAGGTATCATTGCGTTTGTTCCGTTCCAAGCGATAGCAGAATTTTCAAAGGTATATTGAACAATCCTGTATGTTCCTAAGTAAAGTTGAGATATAAGCTCATGGAACGGATTCATACGCACAATGACTTTGAACGCAAGAAGTAAAAGGACAAAACGTCAATCCGATCCGAGTCATTTCCGGGCGCTTATTACGCGGTTATGCGTTGCGGACGCTACCAATCGAACATTGCAAATCCATTTTCTTTCAGTGCGGAGGTTGACGTCGGCTGCTTGTAGCTAACGTACTCAATCTAACCCAGTTTGCAGTGGTCCAATGAACATAGGCTTGAGGCCCATATTTTTGAATACATTCAGCCTCAATGTTCTGGAACACAACAGTTCTCTGTACTCAAGTAAAGAAAGGAATGGAAGAGAAACAATTCATCCTAATTCCCTACATCTTGTTCCCTATCTTTATCTCCAATATGCTCTCCCTCATGCACACCAGTTGCCTCCGAACTTGCCTGGGTACAATCCTCACCTTCTTTATTGTTTTCAGATACCGCTCCTTCTTGCAAAGGTCCCTCGGCATCTGTAGCCTCCATGATGGTCGGTTTATAAAGGGGGGTGGGCTCTTCGATTGCAGGTACACCTATATCCAATGCATTTTCCTGACTCTCTCCGCTCGTCTGCATCGTTTCTGCAGGTACAGTCATATCCAATGCATTTTCCTCACTCTCCCCGCTCGTTTGCATCGTCTCAGGTTCTTTACCATCCACTTTTGCCTCGTTCTCCAAAAAAGTGTCCGCTACTTTTGTATATTTCTCCTCAACTGAAGGCGAGACCTCGATGTCCTGCTCAGCCTGCTCAAACACATCAGCAACATCTATCCCCGCAACCTCCGGTCTCACATCCACTGCAACTGAGTCTGAAGGCGCAGTCGAGGACGAAGGTGTTACCTCTGGTTCTGCCTCTTCTCTTTGCAGTTCTTCCACCGATTGGGCTACTTCCGTTTCTTCGGGGATGGGTACCACTGGTTCTATAGAAGGCGGAACTTCCTCTGGTTCAGAAGATTTCATCGAAGAGGACTGAGACGTTGAAATGAATTCCGACGACGAGTCTTCAGAAGATGATGACTCGACTGGCGTATGTGATTCGGACAGTGCAGCAGGAGCCAAAGTGTCTGACGAAGTGTCTGACGACTCGACGGGGTCGACGGGGTCGACAGGAATGGATCCGGAGCCTGTAGATGTCGATGGGGTAGTTTGCAACGGCGCAAACGCCGTAGCTAGCTCCACTTGAGCTCTCCTACCGGGCGACTTGCTCAACTCGTCCACGAGCGCACTCGCTTCACTAAACACCATCGTGTCTGTTCTGTTCCTACCGTACTTTCTCGCAGAACCAGCGGGACTACCCGAATTGGAGCCATGGAAAGCGATGCTCGTGTTCGTCTGTCCAGCGCCAGCATTATTGTTATCGAGAATGATATTCGCTGGCTTACCCGGACTCCCAAACTCTCCTCCATCCTCTTCATTGAATCTGGGATGGACATCAAAATCAACCGCGGCAGCCTCTAGCCTTGGTTGATTCACTCCATCCTCCCTCCTTCCTGGATCGTCATCCCTACCCAAATCGTTCTCCCTTCCCATACTCGGGATGACCAGAAACTCCTTCGGGACGAGCGCCCACCTTCCAACCATTTCTTCAAACCTTCTATACAAGCTACTCTCTGCCTCGGCCTGCTCAAACAGCTCCCGATGATGGAAATATGCATGCGCGAAAACACGTCCCAGTCTCCTTGCCAAACTTGAGAAATGTCTAACACTGGGAGTGGGGATAGAAAGTCTTGAAGGAAAAGCACGGGGAGAGTTGAGGAGAGCAGTGGCGGAGTCAATAGTGTGGAGGATGTAGTCAATAGCACAACAGGGTTCCATTATCATTACGCCTCCGGCAATGGCACCATCGGAAGATGACGAGGACGAATGGGACGTAGACTCATTGCCATGAGCAACACAAAGATACAGCCATTCGCCAGCTTTCATCTCTGGACAAGTTTGTCGGGTACATTCGGTTTGTAGAGCGGTAATTAGCGGATGTGTGAGGTCTTGTGCAAGTCGGCTAAGGACCAAAGATTAGCATGTAATTCACTGCAGCGCGTGGTGCTCACCGTAATTGTTCATAAATCCAGCAGTTCTCGTCGACTCCCTTCCCATCCTCTTTACCCGGGACACTTGGTATACTCACAATCCTGTCGACATTATGCACGTCTCTTCTAATCACCAAAGAAATGTACTCTTGCAGCTGGAACGCGCTATCGAGTGAGCTGAGGGCCGGAAGTGGTTGTTCGCCCTCAGTGGTGTCTGTCGGTGCGGCGTGAGGACCAGTTCCGTAGAATACATCTATGCGTGAACCACGCATTGGCCTTGAGATGGGCGAAGAAATAGGAAGAGCTCGAATTGGCTCCGCAGTTGTCATTTCTCTTGAGAACAACTGGCCGTATCACCCTTGTTTGGAGAAGAATTGTAACGGAAGAATTGATTTAGACTTAACACTGCGAGGATTATACCGTTTTCCCGCGGTAAAAAGCATGATCTTATAGTGAGCTTTAGTACAAAAACTCTAGTGTATTCAGATGCCGATTAATATATATAATCTCAATATAATCTCAATGATATTTTAGAATGAATATAGTGCGAAAATTCATAAAACCTCTTAGATAGTATTAATGAGAATATAATAAAAATTTATACGTCGGTTTTTAAGAAATTTCGAGTGCAGCTTATGCAAAATTACTTCGAAATAATCTATGAAAGAACATCATGAGAAAAATTGAATATATTTCTGAATATTTGTCCGATATTCCTGCCCAGGAAATCCTTGATATTCACATTATATTTGCCTCATGAGTCCCATGAGATTCTTCAAAATAATCTCACCGAGATTATGCATACCCAACATCAAGACATCACTGAGGTCGAGACATCTGAATGTCTGGACATCACTGAGGTTGAGATGTTTGAATGTCAATATTGTGGCCAGTGTCAGGATGTCGGGACACATTGGTGTGTAATGGATATGACCATAGGATAGTAGGAAGAGGTTTAGATAAGCGGGGGGGGGATATCTTTTACACCACTACTATGACTATGCTCTAGATCTTTTACCTACAAAAGGCCTGTATCTACCAGTGTTCAATTATGAAACACTGTCTGGCTAACTTGTGGCTGAAAGCCGGTGAGCATAACCTTTACACATTTTTTTTAGCCCCAGATATTGTTCACTGGGAACCACTGAAAATTTTCAGCTTAAAATCTCACATCTGAGAAAATCATTGCGCTGAAGATAGATAACGTTTGGGAACTATTTTAGTATCCTGAATGCATCAAAAGCTCACCCAACCCGTTTGCAGGGAGCACGGTATTTTACCAAGTTTGATGTTCGATGGGGCTACAACAATGTTCGGATTAAGGAGGGAGATGAATGGAAAGCGGCTTTCGCAACCAACCGAGGGTTGTTTGAACCCAGCGTAATGTTCTTCGGTCTCACCAACTCTCCAGCCACCTTCCAAGCACTCATGAACTCGATATTTTCAGACCTAGTGGCAGCGGGGAAGGTAGCGGTCTACCTAGACGACATCCTTATCTTCAGCAATGATATACAGGAACATCGACAGGTGGTACGAGAAGTACTAACCCGACTAGAAAAACACGACCTATACCTACGACCGGAGAAGTGTGAATTCGAACAACTTCAGATTGAATACCTGGGACTGGTGATATCAGAGGGGGAGGTGCGCATGGACCCAGTAAAGGTAGCGGCAGTCCGTGACTGGCCAACACCAAAGAACCTACG